>CM045758.1:115911216-116169422 GCA_025200525.1 Camellia lanceoleosa | reverse complement strand
GAATTTCCAATTATTATTGAGATGAGATTTATGAGTCGGAATGGGTCATGGAAAGGACTGATAAATTGGAGGCCAAACACGCTTTTGGGGTCGAGGTAGCTTTGGGCTTTGTCCGTGCAGGCCTTCGCCAGCCAAGGCACATGGCCATGTTGGGCTGCCCGAGCTACTTGGCTTTGTTGCAGGAGAAGCCGTGTTACTTGAGTTCTACCGAGATGTTCCGCCTCACCACTCTTAGGATTTTCACTTCGCTCAGTAGCCAGTAGCTCTGTTTAAGTAGGGAGGCTCAAGTGGTTAACCCGGCTGACTTGACCTCGAGCTCCCGGCTTGCTCTGAATGTAAAATAGCCGAGCACTGGGCTGCTCTCCGGTGAGCTCTACAAATGGTTCACTCAGGTGCATTATTGTTAAGCGAAGGCGTCATGCAGGCTCGAGATGGACTGCCGGTCCGGGTTCTCCGGCCAAGATAGCCCGACAGCTTTGTTAGGTGGTGATGGCTGGATTTGTGCCGATAGATGGATAGCGAAGACCACGGTCGAGACTAACGGGAGTAGATTTGGGGCGTAAAAGGTATATAAAACAAGTGGTTCTGCGTTGTTCTAAGCCCCATGTCGGTACATGATGAACATTTGGTAAGAGAAATACTTACACTCAACTCCTCTCTATCTATCGCGTGTGTTCTAACTTGATCGTTTGAGGGATTTTCCGCCACACATCGCCGGTAGTTTATTGCCGCTGCGTTTCGCAGTCGACGGACAGAGCTTGAAGAGCGAGTACAACTCGCATGAATATTTGCTCTCGCATAATTGGCGCCATCTGGGGAACACTTGACAAACAAAACCTTGTCTTCTAGGCTCGCTCGACGCCGTCCATGGCGTAACAATGACGAGATTCTCGCTGTCTCGCCATCGGCGTAGTTACCCCGCAGTCAGCAGACGGAAAGAAGCGACATCCCGCCATTTCTCCTATGGCGACCAAGACTTCTCCGAGAAGACATTCAAGAGACACGCGATAAGCGGAAGGAGCTTTGGTCGTTTTGAGTCCGTGACGCGACACCCGCGGAGAGAATCGCACGCCAAATGTCCGAAACACAAGCTAAGGGACCAAGACGCCATCCCGAGAATGGTGGCGGAGATGGATGATCTGGCGACACGTCAAAGGGAATGGAGCGAGACCTCAGAGAGCGACCCAACCCTGCTCATGCAAAGCCAGAGCTAACTGCCAGACTGGCCCATCTCAATCACCGTGGTTACAATGTTGAGATTCCGACACAGACAGAAGAAGTCCAAATACAAGAAGACAAGACTCTTATTAAACCCACGTCCCATGACGACGCCGAGGTATTCTTATTCCGCCGCTTAGAGGATTTACTGTAGTCTTCAAGGAACGGGTTCACCGGGGAGGTTCAGAGGGTGCCGACATTCCAAATGCAATCCTATGGGGTTCATGCGAAGAGGTCGATGCTCCATTCTCGCCTAGTCAGGCTCCTTCTAGACACTGCATTTGGCGAGGCCGAAGGCCACTCTTTCTCCCCGGAGATAGAAACAAAACCGCTTCGCGGCTTCAACCACCAAAGTTCACGCCTACGATGGAAAGACCGATCCATATATGCATGTAAGCCACTTCGACAGTCATGGCCGACACGCATGTAATGACGTTTTATAGTTTAATCTTCCCGCTGCTTGGGCGAACCGGGCTTGAAATGGTTCGAGAGGTTTAAAGAAGCATTGAAAGGTGGCACTAGTTGGCGAAGCCTTTGTGACGCGCTTCAAAACCAACACCAAAACGCAAAAGGAAGTTGACCGCTTTCGTTGTCAAGACGAGCCGAGCAAACACGTTGAAGGCATACAACCCTAGGTACTAGGAAACCTTCAATGAGATCTTAGATTGCTCCAACCAACCCGCAATCACCCAATATAAGCGGCCTCCTTGCCGACATAGATTGCGGGACTCGCCATTATGCATCACCGACATCCATGGGCCAACTAATGTAGCACATCAATGAGCACATCCGAAAGTAGAGGATGATGTAAGCGGCCCATCGCTAAGACAACCCCGGTGGCAATGGCAAAAAGGGTTTTACAAGATAACCTGGCTCATGGACAAGGAGGTATACTACTTAGAAGATTTGGATGGCAAAGTCATACCCCAGCCATAGAATGCGGCTAACCGGAAACTATACTATTTTTATCATTCTTATCGAATTTTTTGATAAGGACTTGTTTCCCTACACTTCGATGTAATACTCTTTTTTGTCAATGTAATAGAAGTGAATTACTTTGTCGAAGAACTTTTCTCTGTTTCAATGAGATGATTTATCTCTACCAGATGAGTTGATGATTTGCTCAACTCTAAAGTTTCAAATTTAGATGATTTCATCTCGCCGTATGAGTTGATGATTTGCTCAACTCAAGTTTTTCCGAGATGATTTACTCCCGATGAGTCGATGATTTGCTCAACTCTAAAATTTCAAATGAAAGATGATTTACTCCACGATGAGTTGATGATTTGCTCAACTCAAGTTTCATTGAGATGATTTATCTACCAGATAAGTTGATGATTTGCTCAACTAAAGTTTTAGCCGAGATGATTTATCTTCGCCGATGAGTTGATGATTTGCTCAACTTCAAGTTTCAAATGAGATGGTTTACTCTGCCAAAAGGGATGATGTTTTGCTCAACTTAGGGCTCTAGCCGAGATGCTTTATCCCGCGGAACGCAGAGATGGCGTGCAAACAACTGGAAGAGATCTAAGGAGTTTGGTTTTAAAGACGCTACCGGCGTCGAGGAAAAAGGCAATTGACAATCATTTTGATGGAAAGATCGAGTTCCTTGTCGAAATGATATTGTTTGCTAAGAAGCGAAGTCGCGAGCTTTACCTTGATCGCCTTCTTTGGAGTTCCTTGTCGAATGATCTGTCGCCAAGAAGCAAGTCACCGAGTAGACTTGTCGACCTTAGAGTTCCTTGTCGATGATCTTGCTCGCCAAGAAGCGAAGACGCTGAGGGACCTGCTCACCTTCTTCGGAGTTCCTTCGAAATGATCTTGTTCGCCAATAGCAAGTCGCGAGCTGACCTTGTCGCCTTCTTTGGAGTTCCTTGTCGAGCCGATCTTTGCTCGCCAAGAAGGAAGTCGCAGCGATCCTTGCTCTTCTTTCTGAGTTCTTTGTCGAAATGATCTTGCTCGCCAAGAAGGAAGACGCGAGCGACCTTGCTCGAGATTCTTCGAATTCCTTGCCGAGCCGATCTTGTCCAAGCTAAGTCACGAGTCATTTTGTTTGGAGTTCCTTGTCGAAATGACATGTTGCTCACTAAGAGCGAAGCCGGAGTTTTAACCTTGCTCGCTTTCTTCATTGGAGTTCCTTGCCTGCTTAATCTTGCTCGCCAAGAAGGAAGTCGCTGAGCTTAACCTTGCTCGCCGTCCTTGGAGTTCCTTGTCGAAATGATCTTGTTCGCCAAGAAGGAAGGCATGAGCGACATTACTTGCCTCTTTGAGTTCCTTGTCGAAATGATCTTTTCGCCAAGAAGGAAGACGCGAGCTGACCTTGCTCGCTTCTTCGGAGTTCCTTGTCGAAATGATTCATCGCTAAGAATGAAATTGTCGAGCTGACCTTGCTCGCTTTTCCTTGAGTTCCTTGACGAAATGATGTTGTCGCCAAGAAGGAAGTCATGAGCAGACCTTGCTCTTCTTCGGAGTTCCTGTCGAAATGATCTTGCTCGCCAAGAAGGAAGTTGTCGATGACCTTGCTTGCCTTCCTTGAAGTTCCTGTCGAGCCGATGTTGCTCACTAAGAAGAAGTCGCGTGAGCTTGACCTTGCTCGCTTTCTTTAGAGTTCCTTCGAAATGATCTTGTTTCGCCAACAGCTAAGTCGCCGAGTGGACTTAGCTCGCTTTTGTTTGGAGTTCCTTGCCGAACTGATCTTGCTCGCCAAGAAGGAAGCTACAGAGTCGACCTTGCCCGCCTCTCTTGGAGTTCCTTGCCGAGCTGATCTTCCTCGCTAAGAAGCAAGTCGCCGAGCAGACCTAGCACGCCTTCTTTAGAGTTCCTTGCCGAGCTGATCTTGCTCACCAAGAAGGAAGTTGGACTGCCTCGCTTCTTGAGTTCCTTGTCGATGATCTTGCTCGCCAATAGCTAAGTCGCCGAGCGACCTTGCTCGCTTTTGAGTTTCTTGTCGAAATGATCTTGTCATGGCTGAGGAAGTCATGAGCTGACCTTGCTCATCGCTGGAGTTCCTTGTCGAAATGATCTTGTTTCGCCAAAAGGAAGTCACGAGCGGACCTTGCTCGCTTTTTGAGTTCTTGTCGAAATGATCTTGCTCGCCAAGAAGGAAGTTACGGAGCAGACCTTGCTCGCCTTCTTTGGAGTTCCTTGTCGAGCAAAGTGGATCACCGAGCAAAAAGTCTGGCCCGACCTTGTAATGTATCCCAGTCACGCTAGCGCAGCATTTTAATTAAGAGGCAATTAAGAGGAGATTTATGAGTCGAATGGACATGGAAATGACCATGCAAATTGAGGGCCAACACGCTTTTGGGTCAGGGTAGCTTGGGCTTGTCCAGGTCTCCGCTTGCTAAGGCACATGGATATGTTGGCCGAGCTACTGGGCTTGTTGGTGGAGAAGCAAGTTACTTTGAGTTCGCCGAGATGTCCGCGCCACTCCGGATTTCACTCAGACGCAGAAGGCTTAGGAGGTTCGGGCTAACCTCGACCTACCTCGAGCTCATTGCCGAATGCAATGAGCACCTGGCTGCTCAGAGCTCGAGCAATGGTTCACTCAAAGGCCAGAAAGCGTGGTCATGAGAAGCCGAGATGGATCTGCCGGTCCAGCCGGGCTCCGCCAAGATAGCCTAACAGTTTGGTTAGGTAGTGATGGCTGGATTTGTGCTGACAGGTGGGATAGCAGCACCACGTGTCGAGAGACTAATGGGAGTAGATTTGGGGTGCGTATATATAAGCGGTTCCGCGCTTCCCCATGCTGAGACAGATAAACATTTGGTAAGAGAAATACTTACACTCAACTCCCTTCTCTCTCTATCTATTGCCTGTGTGTGTGTTCTAACTTGATCGTCGGAGGGGTTGTTCGGCCACACATCACGGTAGTCACCGTCAAGCAGTGTCGATCGACAGACAGAGCTTGAAGAAAGGAGTACGGACTCGCCTGAATATTTGTTTCCGTACAATTATATTTGAAAGATAAAAAGTTGGCACTTTGTTGAAAACTAATTCTTCACTCTATATTGATCATAACTTTTTGATGTTTTCTTACTTGAATTAATTTATCTGATGGAAACAAGTGAAACTCTACCGGGGTTGTTTAACAACTTTGTTGGTCTTAAGCCCAGATAAATAAGAAGGGTTGTGTGTTAGGTAATCGATATCCAACAAGTAAAAAAGCCATTCGGACCCCTTATGAGAATGAATGACAGAAGGTTAGATTGATGTGATTAGAGATGTAACGCCTTAAAATAAACCCATAAATCAAACAATATTGACATGCTTAGACATAAGAAAATAAAAACATAATTACATTCCATCGAAAGTATTCATTACAAAATGTATTACATGTTGACAACAAAAGAAAATGCCTTATGGGCTTACAACTTTCCAAGTCAACACTTGGTTACAAAAAGAGTACTAACTCAAAACACAAAATAAGCCCTTCGCTTGATATGTAATACATAAATGTAATCGCAAAAGATGTCCCACCACTAAGCCTCTCAAGGCACGCCCTGAGGTGGCATGCTACCGACTAAAATGATGTCCCATATAAGTGAGCTAACACTCAAGAAAGATATGCTAAACATAACATGAGCAATAACTAAAACATTGGCAGCTGATAAATGTTTAACTCACACGAATCAATTCGTAATCCATTTCAATTACATGACAAAAGTGACCATGTTTCATTCCATTTTCCATTTCTATCCAATTTCAATTCATTACTATGGCTCAGAACCTAGCCAAACAATTTGATTAAGATCACATCTCATATCAATAGTATTTCTATTTCAGATGAGATAATAACTCATATTAAACATTTCACACTTCATAACAGATACACATTTTGGTGCTGTATCAATAACACGTAACAACACTTCCATACTTCACAAATGATACACATTTTAGTGTTGTATCAATGTCAAACAAAAACACTTCCATACTTCACAAATGATACACATTTTAGTGCTGTATCAATGGAGTCCATTCCCTATCTCCTTCCAAACAATATTCGGTTTAGAGGTCCATCCTCTATCTTTCCCTAAACCGTGGAGTACATCTCCTATTTCCTCTCACACAACACAATGTATATAAACACATATCATATACATAATCAAATCAATACATAAAATTCAAGTATTATATCAACCGCCATATTCAATGGCATACTCAATTGATTAGTTTTAGTTTGCCTAATCATCATGCATTGTCTACAACAATCAAGACTACCCTCCACCGGTAGCCCAAAGCAATTATTTCTAAACAGATAATAATTTCATCCAACAGATAAATTATCAACAATTTTCAAGGTGAGTGATTAATAATTCCAACTTTACCATTCTGTCTTATAATGAGTCAATTTCATATTCTTCAACTCAATTTCATATTTCCATAACATTCTAAATTAATTGTATAAATTAATTTATAACAAAAATTAGGTTCTTCTTTCTCAACTTTGGCCCAAAGGCACAAATATCAACAACCAACAATAATACCATCATTTAAGACCCAAATTACATTTTTATGAGTCAAAATAATAAAACCCCTTTTTCATACATTTGAAACCCTAACACCCAAAATTACCCAAATCAAACCATTTATACAAAAAGCTCAACATCTATGTTAAAGCACATAAGAACGAGTAGGAATCCTTACCTCAAGAGATGAACTCAACTGAGATGATGGAGAAATCAAGTGCTCCAAACCAAGAAAATTTCAGATCAAAAGGAAGCCCAAACCAAGCTCTACACTTTTTAGAAGACACTAATGAGTAGATCACTCAAGATAGATCAATCCCTAGAGAGAAAGTGAAATGTAGAGAGAGAGGCTCTCAAAAAAATGGGTTTTTGGAAAAGTAAGAGAGAGAGTGGAAGTTGAAAAGTGATCTAAAAAGACTCAGCTGATATCTGATATACGTATGACCCGCTCGAACGGAGAATAGGACGCCGAAAGGCCAAGCACAAAACCGGACTCGCCGAGCACAAGGGTACCTGCTCGAGCGCCAAGACACAATCAAAACACACTCGCCGAAAGAAGCGAAAGCCGCCGAGCGAGATTTCTTCCAAGATTTCTTTTACAGACACGAACTACCCGCCGAGCGAAGAAAATAAGCTCGAGCGTGAAAAACACACCGAAAAGTTTTGCAGAGGCACGAATGCCGAGAGTGTAAACCCCGCCGAGCCCAAAAGACCGCCGAGCGGATCACCTGAAAACTGGGCAACAAGGTTTGAAACTCAAACTCAACCAATCTGTAACAACCCTGCCTAACACATCCTAAAACTCAAAAATATGAAATTAAAGGATGACAACATGGCATACACAACAACTAACTCCACGAACCGAGTCCTAATACAATAACTAAAGAAAGGGAAAACCGGGATCGCTATATGAGATATGTATGAAGGTGTAGTGACTACTATTAGATCACCTGCTGGAGAAACGAGTGAATTTGCAATTACTGTAGGGCTACACCAAGGATTAGTTTTCCGTTATCTTTTGCATTAGCTATGGATGAGTTGATGAAATATTCAGATGATATGCCATGGTGTATGCTTTTGTAGATGATATCATGTTAATGGATGAGACTAGAGAATGAGTTAATATTAAGTAGGAGACTTAGAGAAAAAAACTTGAATTTAAAGAATTTTGGATAAACAAAACTAAGATAGAGTACATAGAGTATAATTTTAGTAACAATAACAATGGAAGCAGGGGAGAAATGAAGATTGAGAATCAAGAATTATCTAAGAGTGAACATTTTCGTTATTTAGGATCGATTATCACAAAAACTAGGGAGATTGGAGCATATGTGGTCGATTGAATTAAGGCGGGATAACTTAAGTGAAGGAGTGCGTTTTGGGTATTGTGCGAAAAACGAGTATCCACTAAACTAAAAGGGAAGTTCTAAAAAATCGCATGTAGATAAAATGAGTGTTATTGAGATGAGGATGCTAATGTGGATGTGTGGCAAGATTAGAAAAGATAGAGTTAGGAATGAGTATATTCGAAAATTGGTAGGAGTAGTACTGATAGAAGATAAGTTGAGAGATAATAGATTAAGATGGTTTGATCATATATAACGGAGACCAATGTAAAGAGTAAAGAGATGCGATACAATAACCAGAGATGATAATGTTAGGGAAGGGGTAGACCTAGATTGACGGGACTAGTGTAATAAATAGAAATATGAATCTCCTTAATTTGATTAACAAAATGACATTGGATATAGTCGAGTGGGAAAAGAAAAATTTATGCAAATTAATTTCATTTGATGAGACTTAAGGCTTGGTTTGGTTTGGAAATAAATGAACTTCTTGATTGACTATGTGTTTCTCTTAACTTCTCTCACTTGAAGTGGAATTTCTCAATTTTCAGATAAATTCATTCTCTTGAATCAATTTCATTGAGTAGCAAGGCCGCAATGCAATCTACTTAATGGGTTCGAGCTTCATTCTCTCTCTAAGCTATTGTATTGAAGTTCTTGTGTTTTTCAAAAAAAAGAAAAATTAATTAAGAAATCTATTGAAATGCTACATCACAAATTGCATCCTTCATTTGGCTCCTTCTTGTGCCTTTTTTTCTTGGGTGAAAGAAAATATGCTTTAATGCTCCTATTGTTTAAAAAAACCATCCCTACCACAGAGTTTAATTGTATATGGTTCCACATGCCTTGACATTTATGATAGAGAAGGTTAAGAAATACGTTTTTTTGATCGGTGAAAATTAGTTGTTAGATTAATACCTTAATTTGATTCTCCTAGCTAGAGTTAAACCCATGACCTTTCCCTAGGGACTAAACCCTTAGGAAAGTTATGGTAATCAATTAAACTAGGCCTAATTGGTTGAGAGTAAGGAACATGTTGACAAAATGAGTGTAGGTATTATTGGACTAGTAAAATAAAAGAATGATGTCTCACATTGAGGCCTAGCTATATCAAGAAGGTCTAGGATTTTTGCAAGTGTTACTCATTACAAGAATTTTCACTTTGGTGACTAAATTTTTAGTCGCCAAAAGTCATATTTTAGTTGCCTATAGTCTTTAGCGACTAAATTTTTTGATTGGAAAATTAGTAGTCAAAGAGTAGTCGGGAAATATAATTGCCGACTAAATCTAATTTAGTCGCTAATAGGTTTGAAAATTAATTAAATAAATACATTTTTGCCAATTAATTTTTTTGTCGCCAAAAGCCAATTATTTAGTGGCCAAAAAATTTTTAGCTACTAAATTTTTAGTCGCCAAAAGCAATACTAATGTTTTGGCTACTAAAATTTTAGTCGCTAAAGTCAATCTTTTTTTGGCTACTAAAATTTTAGTCACCAAATATTATTTCTTTTGACTACTAAAATTTAGTCGCTTAAACTTCAACATTTTTGCTACTAAAAATTTAGTCGCCTAAACTACTTACATTTTTGGCTACTAAATTTTTAATCACCAAAAGTCATATTTATTCTTCAACTTTTGTTTTTAGCTACAAAAATATTTTAGTCGGCAAAGGTACATTTTTTTATAGTACTATATGACTTTTTTTCCTTTTTCTTTTTATTTTTATAGAAAACGATATTCATATAGAATATTCACACAAAATTTAAGACAAGAATAATATGCAATGTTATTCTTGCAATTATGTGTAAGATTAATGTGTATTTTGACTTCCAATGAATGATTATAAATGATACGTATCATTATGTATGGAGAATTTTATTTTCACACACAAAAAACCTCATAGCACACATTTTTTTTTCCTCTCAATACAAACAATAATTTTTTCTTATAAAAAATAATATTTTACTCAGTACATAACTCATCATGTGGAAAATATCCTTACCTTCTTCAACTTTCAAACCCTAATCCTAACATTCTATTTAACCATTGTCAACCAACCACCAGCCTCTCTTCTAACCACTCCCAACCCCTCCCCACCTTCTACTGTTGCCGTTACATTCTTCCTCACTCTTTCCTCAACCAACTTAGCCCTCCCTCATCGACCACAATGACAATAGATATGTTTAATGCTAGTTTTCTGAATTGGTTCATGATTGACATCTAAACAAATATTACTGGTTTGTTGGTTGATATTTGAATGATGACGATTGGTTTGGTGCTAGTAGTTGGAATGTTAAGGGCTTTGTAGCAGTAAAGGGTGGTTCTAAAAAAGAGAGGTTCTCTCAGAAGGGTTCTTGGTGGTGGGGGTGGTGTGGCTAATGGTGATGGTAGGCGGTTGACAAAAATGAGAGAGGTTTTCTCGAAAGGGGGCTCTCCGTTGTGGTGGTGGTGGTGGTGGTGGTTTGGGAATTAGGGTTTGGGATGGACAAGATATTTTGATAGTATGTCAAAATAAAAATGTTTATTATTTAAAATTTGTGAATTATTAAACAATTTTGCTAGGGTAAAAGAGTAAATTAATAGTTTATTTATTTATTTACTTTTTAAATTAAGGGAGACTATCTCTAATATGATAAATTCATCATGAGTCTAACTCTAAAGATTTGAATTGTTCATTTTATTAAATCATGTGTATAACTAGTTATAAAACAATGAGATTAATATAATAAGAGTCTTGCGAATAAGTAGCTTTAGCACAAAAGTAAAAGACAAAATTTAAAGATCATGTTTAATTCACAAGACTAATAGTGAAGTATTAATAATCTTATTAAATTAGTGTGGTATTCATTATCCAATTGGATTAATAACCATTGAATTAATAATTTCACCCATACCCCATTATTAATAATCCTACAAATTTGTTGGATTAATTATTCATTAGATTAATAATCCTAAACAAAAATGTTAAAACAAATATAGGATAATTGGACCTACAGATTAATAATCTCAATCCCATACTCTAATCCACTCAATCAAATATGCCAAAAGAGTATAAGACATTTTTTTATTAAATTCAACATAATTTTACTGAAGTCAATACACTTTTTAATAATTTTACATATTTTCAAAGTATTTTCTACACACTTTTAACATTAAACAATGCATATGGGACATTTGTTAGCATTTATTATAATAATTATAATTATTTAATTTAATCACATTCGTTTTAGAAAAATTAATAATTTATTTTTAAAAAGAGAATTCTATTATGCACACCTTATACATGATTAATTTTCTTCTTTAATTATGACATCATTATTTTGAGATATTTGATTATGACTTTTGTGTTTAGTTATATATATATATATTTTATAATTATGATTCAAAAAATATGAAATTATATCATTTTTTTCTATACTTATAGGTATATATGATACACACCTTTTGAGGGATGTGTATCATAATTTTTTCCTTTTTAAAATTATACTTTTATTTATTTTTTAAAACAAGTATTGTAAAGTCATGTAATTACGAATATAAGATGAATTTGGATTTTTTTAATAAATAATTTACATACAAAATCTTATTAAAATTACTAACAATTCATATGGTCCGTGACCGTGAGACTCCATCCAAAGTTGAAGCAAGGGAGGGTGTTTTCGCCAAACTGCATTACAACGGCTATTTGAGCAACAACATAGCCGTTGCCGCCGCTTTTCAAAATGGGAAGAGAAAGAACCCAACATGCAATCTCACAAACACACACAAAACCCTAGCAAGTTCTATCAATGAAATATATATATATATATATAAACCTGTCAAATCGTTTCATGATTCTCATATAACTCGCTCATTCATTGCTCTCTCTCTACGATCAACAAAGCCACCAGCGACATCGTGTTCTTTCTCAAATTTTTCCTTTTTTTCTTGTTTACTGTTTCTTTAATCTAACACTTTGTTTTCAGGATCGGGCTTGACCTCGTGTTCTTTCTCTCAAATTTTCCTTTTTATTTTTACTAATTTGGTTTCTTTAATCTAACAGTTGCTTTTCAGGATTAGTCTTGTCTGTTATCTTTGCAGGGTTTTTTTTTTTTTTTTTTTTTTTTTTTTTCTTGTGTTTAATTTTGCAGGACCTCCCTCATGGATTCAGGATCGATGAACTCTTCAACAGGAAAGACTCAAACTCGATACCCCCTTCAAGAACAATTTCTTCAAAAGAGAAATTCTCGAGAAAATGTATGCAATTTATCGGTGGTTGTCGTATGTTTTTATTTTTTATTTTTCAAATATTTACTATGAATTTGAGGTTTTCGTTCCACATTTCGAATCTAGGGTGACTTGATTTTATCAAATTAGGGTTTGATTGACCTCGATTGGATTTCTGAAACTAGGATTCGCTCTTGATTTGATACTTGGAACTATGGTTTTTTTTTTTTTTTTCATTCTTGAATCAATTTTGAAACTAGGGATCTTTATTTGATTTGACACGAGGATTTATGCTTGATTGGTTTTTTAAAACTCGAGTGTTGTTCACAATTTGATTTCTCTGAAGCTAGGATTTCTTTAGCTGTTGATTTCTTCAGCCATGTTCTAGTTAATACAACTTCTTAAAATTTATTGTGAATTTCTGTCTCCCTGGATTGGTACCAACAGTTGGATAGATTTATACCAAACCGATCAGGAATGGATTTCGATTATGCACATTACATGCTGAATGAAGGGCGGAAAGGCAAAGAGAATCCAGCTGTGAGCTCACCATCTAGGGAGGCATACCAGAAGCAACTGGCAGAAACTTTCAACATGAATCGGACCCGGATACTGGCCTTTAAGAACAAGCCGCCCACCCCAGTTGACGCGATACCACATGAGTTCTCGGCTGTTCACCAGTCCAAACCAACAAAGCCACGTCGCCACATTCCCCAGGTGGGTTCTGGTTTAGTTGTATTTACAATTTCCTGTTTTCATATTAGAGCAATGCTAGAGATATTAATTACCAAACACTCGCATGTGTGTGGGACCCATACTTATGTTGAACCCACACCCACGTGAGTGTTTGGTAGGAAATTTGGGGTGGCATTTTGTTATGATTGAGCATCTAATTGGTTGCCTAGGTTGGATTTTGGACTTTGGAATGGTTTTTTTGACCTAAGTAAGTTAGTACAATGATGATTAAACATACAAAAATTTGGACTTGAAACTCATTTAAAATTATGAACAATTGCAATTTCATCTTTTTTAATAATTTCAGAAAAAAATACTTGCGCATGCATTTGTTAATTGAGAATAATGGTCTTCATGTTGTTTATTCCTTACTCTGTATTTTCACTTTGATCATACAGACATCGGAAAGAACATTGGATGCTCCTGACCTGGTGGATGACTACTACTTGAACTTATTAGATTGGGGTAGTAGCAATGTTCTTGGTATTGCTCTTGGAAGCACAGTGTATCTATGGGATGCTACTGATGGTGCCACCTCAGAACTCGTCACCATTGATGATGAAAGTGGCCCTGTGACCAGCGTCAAATGGGCTCCTGATGGACGCCACATTGCCGTTGGCTTGAATAATTCGGATGTCCAGCTTTGGGATTCTACAGCTAATCGGCAGGTATGAACAATTCTATGCTATCGTAGTTACCTTTTTCATTTCCATGAATTTAGTTCTTGCTTAATGAATTTGGTTACTGTCAAATGCTTGCTTGCAGCTAAGAACCTTGAGAGGTGGCCACCAATCACGAGTTGGGTCCCTGGATTGGAACAATCATGTTTTGACTACTGGTGGAATGGATAGTCAGATAATCAACAATGATGTAAGAGTACGATCACATATTGTGGAAACCTACAGGGGACACCACCAAGAAGTTTGTGGACTAAAATGGTCAGCCTCGGGGCAACAGTTGGCGAGTGGGGGAAATGATAATATCCTACATATATGGGACAGATCCACAGCTTCTTCTAATTCGGCAACACAGTGGCTTCATAGGCTTGAAGACCACACAGCTGCTGTTAAAGCCCTTGCTTGGTGTCCTTTCCAGAGTAACTTGCTGGCCTCTGGTGGAGGAGGAGGTGATCGGTGCATAAAGTTTTGGAACACCCACACGGGTGCATGTTTGAACTCGGTTGACACTGGCTCACAGGTCTGTGCTCTGCTGTGGAACAAGAATGAGCGTGAATTACTTAGCTCTCATGGTTTTACTCAGAATCAGCTCACTCTTTGGAAGTACCCATCTATGGTGAAAATAGCAGAGCTTACTGGCCATACATCCAGAGTTCTTTTCATGGCTCAGGTACAATACAATTCAATTTAACCAGAAAGTTTTATATTTCTGAAACACAGTGATTGTGAATTGTATTTTGATTTCTTTTTGTGTCGTGTTTGATTCAGAGCCCGGATGGATGTACGGTGGCATCTGCTGCGGGGGATGAAACTCTGAGATTTTGGAATGCTTTTGGGACTCCTGAAGCGGCAAAACCTGCACCCAAGGCAAACCCCGAGCCGTTTGTTCACTTGAACCGCATTCGTTAAGTGGCATAGACAGGGATGGTTGAGCATAAACTAGTTTTGTTTGGATTTGCGTGAAAGAGAACTGTCATGGTCATTATCAAACTAAACTAGCTCTAGGTATATAACAAATCAAATGCCTTTTTCGTCTTTCTATGATTCTTGCTCTGACATTTTCGTGCATTATTGACTAATTTGTCATCTGATGGCGAATGCAACATGTTACTTGAATTGTTTGTTCATCCCAAACCATAACCTGATTAGAATTTCAATGTAAAATACAATTGTATTGATGAGATCTGTGGTCAGATGACCAAATGATCTGTTTGGTTATTTGAGTTGTTTAGAGAGAAGAAAGGAAAGGCAAAACCTTTGATTGGGATTTAATTTTTGAGCTAATAATTGTAGTGAGAAATTGTAGTCACTCATTGTGACAGAACCAATGTAAAATGCTTGTCTTTTGCTTTCAGTTCTCTGTGTCTACTTTTTCTTACTCCATTAATTTTTTTGAAGTACTTAGTGCACAAAAGAAAACAAAACAACAAACATTATGGTGATACCATTATTTTTTTTAAAAACCAAACCGAAACAAACAAACAAAAGAAAAAAGAACAGACTTGGGTGGAAGCACTTTTTTATAAAATCTTTTAACATAGCCACTATAATTTGCCTATTTGTGGTCTAGAAGGCATGTCACTGAGTGGTTCTACCAATGTATTATTGACTACAACTATTTTAAAAAGTAATCAGGAAAGTATGGTGGATTTTTTTCCCCCCTTTTTCTTTTCCTTCTTTTTTGTGTCTTTCTTTGTTTTGTTTCGTATAATAATTATATAAAAACCTTACTTTTTAAGGTGATCTGGCTTTTCTAATTTTGCAATCCAAGAAGGCTTTTCTAAATTCTAATCAAATATTTAAGTTCTTTTGTTTTTTTTCTTTGAACTTCCTTTTCTTTTCAGCAATTACTTCAGTTAGTCTCTTTGTAGTTAATTGGTTGGGTTTCTACTCTATATTTCATTCTAAGTTTCTGTCTCAAATGATATACGGCATTATAGAACTTGCCAAGTCTTTTGCTTTCTCTTTAGTTATCTAAAAGCATCTTTACTTTTAATGCTTCAAAAGTTTGTTTGTAAGCCGTTTCTTCTTTTAAAAAATAACTCTTCAAGCTCATAGAAATTGGCTTATATCCTCATTTGAAAAGAGTTTATGATTTAATAGAATTTTTGGTTATCATTGCTCTGCTTATCTTCTTCTAATTGAAAATGGCTTATACTTGCTTATGGAATGAGAGGGGGTCCTACACCTTGCTATGTATGAAGCTTCTAAGTATTCATATGAACAATTCAAGCTATAGTTTAAGATATGGAAGAGAGTTTTGCCCTCCATACAATGTCTATTAGCCTCTTATAGAGGTTGGAACTTTAATTTCTCTATAAATTATTTGAAATCCAAAGTAGATAAGTACTCTGGCAAACTAAAACAAGCCACACAAACAAAGTAGAAAGATGCGAAACACCAGAGTTTCAAAAGATAAGATAGGCTTTGGTGCTACTCCATGTGCTCTTTTGAAAAGAAAAAAAAAAGTTGAGACCTCCTATGATTTCCTACTAGTTTTCAGTAATCTAATAAGTTGTCAAGATTATGCTACTTCACGTCATCTTTCATGGTCAATGTTGTTATGCATGATGTTCTCTTCAATTCTTCAAGGTCTTCATATTATAGTTGTTTGGATCTTTTTGTAAGGTTGGCTTTATTAGTGTTTATGCTTAAAAAGAAATTTGTGAAAAATAATGCTATATACACTAATTAGTATACCATTTAGTGTACTAACAGATGATGTAGCATAATATTAGAGATTTTGGGTATTTGTAATTTGTATAATGGATGCGGTCAGTAATAATGTCATAACATGTAGCACCATCAATTTGCGAATTATATGGGATCATATTCTATTGTTTGAATAATGTTCTCAGTCATTATTGCTGAATTAATTCTCATTACTGCCTTTTGCTTATATTTATTTTTCCTACTCCATTAATTTTGTGAAGTTCTAGTGCACAAAAGAAAGCAAATTAAAACAAAACATTATACATTGCGATGAACCACGTTATAATGCTTACGGTCTTCTCTCTCTATTAACCTTTTTCCTATTTCATTATACCATTTAAAAAAAAATAAAAAGAAAAAAGAAAGAAAAACAAGAAAAGAAAAACAGAATTCGGGTAGAAGAAAATGGCCACTATAATTTGCCTATTTGTGGGTTAGGCATGTCACTGGCTGTTAACAACACAAATGACAATGACTTCGCCTTGGTCGGCAATCAAGACTCGGCTCAAAAGTGGTGGTCAAGTACAGAACAGAGAGGACCAAAGTTGAGACCAATTGGTATATCAAAGGAACCATGGTCCAAACCGTTTAACATCACTTGACACCTGTGTACTTTCATTTGAGGTGCCTAAAATGCCAACTTATCAGTTTAAAAAAAATCATTTTACTAAAAAATTATCTTATTTGTTAAATTCATTTTTCATTATAAAAGTTTAAATTAGTCAAATTTACTTGTGCTAAATAGTTATTAAATAAAGCAAAAATAAACTATAAATGTACTAAACAAATGAATTTTTTTAGCAATAACTTTTTGTGCAAGTATATTTTTAACCAATAAATTAGTTTCCTAATCAGTAAATCCAAGTAGAATAAGGCAAACATGAAAAAGGAGAAAATAGGTTAAATCTTAAGAGTGAAGGCAACTAATAAGCCCCACCATTTGTTTCTTTGTTTTGTTTTGATTTTTTTGATTTTTTATTTTTAGAATAATACTATGTATCATGAAAAAAATATCATGAAATGTTTCATGAAGATTTTTCATCCTTTAATTAGTGTGTGGTGTTTTCTTATATGTGTAATCTAACGGTGGAGAATCTTTCATGATCATTTTCATGATATTTTTTAATGATACCTAACATACACCACTAAACACCAAAATTATTCTCAATCCTCTCAAACCCTAACCCTACCTCCACCCCACCTAACACCCACCACCATCTCTCACCCTCTCCATCCCTTCCAGACCATTTCATTAAATTTGGTGAAACGGTTGGAATACTATTTTTATCAAATTTAAATTTGATAAAAGATATGAATCTGAATTAGAAACCGTCTTATTAGCAACACTATTTAAGAGTAATAAAAAATGCATGCATGTGAGTACTTTGTGTTGTGCATGTGTGGCTACATTGGAATTGGAATTGGAATTGAAAAGGCCCACTTACAGATTGGAGGGTCAAACCTGGATCTTATCAAACCTGGCCCCTCCTAGAAAGGTAGGAGAGTTATAGCGAATTGTGTTAATCCCACTGGTCACGAAGTGAACCAGTAATGTTTGTAAAACAAAATTAAAACTGATCTGCAGACTTGTTCAGTTTTCTTTCATATATCTTCAAATATGGCAGGCCAATAACCAACCATAAAGAAATCATAAAGGGCAACAAGTTCATCTCCATTCAAATGATCCATATATAAATATATATAATATAACAGAAATATTTTTGTTTTAACAAATGTACTACCCTACATAAACTCTTACAATTTCTTTTTCAGACCTATCTAACTAATGTTGAGGAACAAATCACATGCCACTGCAACAAGGAGACAACTTCCGTTACTAACCCTAAACAAACCCCTTTACATATCTTTGTGAGCTTCATATCATGTCTTCATATGATATACCACAAAGCACCATTCACCAAAAAGTAATCTCAAGCAAATTGCCGCCTCATATGTATCTTCATGCACAAAACTGGAGTTTGAGTGTTCGTGGAGGGTATGCAGGAGCGGTTGGTGGAGGGTATGCTTGAGCAGTTGGTGGAGGGTGCGCTTGAGCAGTCGATGGAGGGAAAGCTTGAGCGCTTGGTGGAGGGTGGTTGTCCCATTGCAATGCCACTTTGATTAGGAGGAGGTCCACCCCATGATGAATCATTGCTGTATTTTACTGAATTCAAGGCAAGATAATAGGCAATTCCAAGAATAACACTTGCAAGGGACAAGACAGCAGCTCCAGCAAAGACTCCGGCTTCACAACATAGCAATAGTAGCTGCCAAAATACATGGTCTCTTCACCGTGTTGATCATTCAGTGCTGCACCAGTCAGTAACAGAAGGAATGCTATGACAAATGTGAACCTGCATGATGATGTTTTCACATGCACTCAGTTTACATAAAATAGAAATATCACTTGTCAAATCCAGAATTATAACAGAGTGATCGCTTGCCTAGCAAATATAATATGAAAGTAGAAATAAGAAAGGAAAATGTAAAAGAACAATAAGTAAAATTGTTAATCTCAAAAGTATAGTTTTGGGAGATGATAAAAAACTTACACAGACAAACAATTTACTTGCTCTGCAAGAGTCCTACAATGATAACCCACTGAACCAGGCAGAGTATTTGGGTCCCACAAACATTAACACACAAAATTGAGTTCCGTTAATCACTTTTTGTCATATAACATACTAACGACAATTTAACACATCCATTGTGGATGCTGTGAGAACTGGGAATCTTAAAGAGAGAGCCTGCACCCACCCAGACTCACCAAATGAGAAGATCCAACTAGTATACTTGATGCAACAATGGTTAACCCAAGTCCTAATAGCCTCTTTAACAAATCCCCACAATTTATGCATTATATTGTTATCATTAGACTTTTGACCAAATACAAACCATTTGGACATCTTTGTTAAAACTGGTGACTCATGAAAAGAAGGCACCATTTGCAATACAGACAGTCCAAAATCTGTATTGCCTTATCCAACTGTCGGGATGGGATGGGGATGGGGATGGTGATTGCACACCAACCCATTGATAGACCCATAAATAGTTAGGCTGTCAGTGAAGTATACTGGTGCTGTTTGGTGCAGCTTATTGTAAGCTAAAAACTGCAAATCAGAAAGTAAAAACCAAAAGCACCCCTTCCCTAGCTTCTAAATAATCAGATTTTCTCAGCATATTTAAGCTATTTTTGCCTAAAAAGCTATAAGCAAAAGCTGCACCAAACAGTCTGGCACAGATTCCTAAATTAAAATAAGCTATAATCACCCCCTATAATCCACACCAAACACCCCCACTCTAAATTTAGACAATTTGGTGCAGTTTGTCCATATGCATTTATTCATTCAAGGAACACATTCAAAGCAGTACATTTGGAATGTCAAATTTATCACCAAGTCTAAGTTAAGAATTACCATGACACAACAAAGCAGATCAGAGCCACAGTCCAATTAGAGTTTGATTGGTGAGGACCTCTTTTGCAACAAATACATCCAGTCGTGACATTGATGATAATTTGAGCAACCATAAGAGCCAGTGCTGCAGTCAATCCAAGACCAAAAGCTGGACTGCTGGGGTACATGCATGTAGAAGAAGAGTCCGACTGAACCTGAGAACCCTGCAAAAAAGAAAAAAAAAAAAAAAGTAAGATGAATAGCAGCTGAAACCATTGAACATTGCTTTCACCATGGAGACCAAAGACCTCCGGAGGCTAATAACAAGGAATAGAGACCAATGCAAATGTTACTCCACAGACAATGTACAAAATACTAACCTCTTAGCATGATAATCCATAACCATGTCAAGAACTGTTCAATTCCAAAACATAAAAATGGATAAAACCCACACAAAACAAGCATCCAGGCACACACACAAGTTGACACTAATCAATGCTCAATCGACTTGTGAAGAAAATCAACCAAGGTTCAAGAATATCTTTAAGATATATAATATATTATTAACAAAATAATTTGCAGTTTACCAGCAAAAGCAACTGACATTATTAGAGGATGTATCAACATATTCTCATAAAGGGATAATCACAACCACGTCTGCATAGGACATGAATTAATATGGGATTGGCAATGATATGAAAATTGCCATTACTCATCATCATAGGCTCTACTAATCCAAGGTATTGGGGGGTGCAGTAGGTTTAGACCTAACCTCATCACTAAATTCCATGAAGTGGGCTGCCCTGGGCTTAAATCATGCTTTATACCCTTGACACCGTCAGTGTCAAAGCATGGAACACAATGAAGTTAACCAAAGCATACACTCTTTTGGACACGTGTTAGATACTCTTTTTTACGTGTCTGTACTTAAAAATAAAAAGCCTAATTTTGGACACGTGTCTGAGACTCATTTTGCCTTATCACTTGGCCATGTATGTCTATCAGTAAAATATAAACATGAGACCAACCCTCCTTGGACATTTGCCAATGAATGATTTTTAATGTTTGAGAATTTGATATATTATACCTTTACAATATGTATAATTTTAAGAATACATAACATATAATTCTTAAAACATTAAAAAAAATTGCATAAGATGATGGCTTAAGAGGATGAGAGAGATGTTGCAATTATATATGTTTGATATAGATACAAAATTTACTTAGTATAAAGTAATTATTTAATTTAGTTTATATTATGCACATATATAATTATAGAATTTAATATATTCATCATAAATAATATAATATCAACATATAATAATTTGTGGTGTCTAAACCGTGTCCATGTCCTACTTTTTTTGGGAATTTGCCATGTTGACATGTCCATGTCATAATAGTGTCCCCGTGTCTATGCTTCATATGGGTTCACATTACAAATAATTTTATTTTTCATTTTTTGAGATTTTCTTTAAATAGAGGTAGTCCAAGATAAAAATTTAGTTTCAGCCGTACTAAGGCCTCATTTGGGAATGTGCTTTTTAGTAACTTTTTGACTTTTTGGCTAAAATGTTATGTAAAAAAAATTAGTATGGTTGGTATGCCTTTTTTGTTTTTTACGAAAAGATGTGCAAAGAGTAAAGAAATAACAGAATGTTTGACTTTTTGGTATGAGTTGTTGGCTTTTGATTTTTTTAATATTTTTTTGACTTTTTGGCTAAAATAGCCACTTGCCAAACGAGGCCTAAATATCTAGTTGAAAGATAACCCTGAAGACATTGAGTGCCATCACTAAACTTTGTATAAGCAGACAGGTAGATGTGTTGATAGGCTACTTCTGGTGGATAGGGCCTATTGTTGTGGTACATGTGGAAGGCGACACTGAGAATATATTGTGAATCTTACAAATTAGGCATGATTGTGGTTGTACATATTAGAGTCCCATTAGAGGCGTGATTGTATTAGAGTCCTATTAGAGGCATGATTATATTTTCTTTTTTGGTTTAGGAGTTAGGGTTATATAATCTAAGGTTTGATTGTAATCAAACATACAATTGAATATACAGAAAGCTTACATGGTATCAGAGCCACGTCCGAAACCCTAGGTTTGGCCTTGATCATTCGAATCATTTGAAGTTCTTCCTCGCTGTTTCGGCTTTTCTGGTCGATCGGCCGCTCTCTGGTCGTGGATACGCGATAGCCCTCTCCGGAATGGGTCTTGGCTGGTCATGATGCTTTCTTCGTCGCGACAACCCTCTTTGTCTTCGCCGAAATCGCGATTGCCTTCTGGTGCTGGGTCTAAAATAGTGAGTCTGGTCTGGGCTTAAAGGATCTCTCTCGCAACCTCTCATGGCTCTCTCTCGTCTTTACTCATTGCTTGGTCTTTGCTCTCGATTTTGCTCTCTATCTTCTGTTTTGTTCACCGTGTTCTGATTTCACCACCTTGACCCCTTTGTCTCAACTTTGGATTTTTACAAGTTGACCTCTCAACTTTATTGGGTTTTATCACTATGCCCCATTAGTTCTCTTTTTTTTTTATATTTCTGGTTCATTACAACGTCGAAAGATAAAATCCAAGCTATTAAATGCAAACAAGTGACAACTATGCTTAATGGTCTAGTGTTATGAGAAATTTTCTTCTTGGCCGAAAAAATGGAGATATGTTTTTGGTTCTCTTCCTCGTCTATCGGATCCCAAACAAGAAGACTATCTGAGTTCCTGTGACACTTGGGATTGTGATAATACTTAAGTTTTGACTTGGTTCCATAACTCTATGGATGACCAGACGAATAATGTTCTTTAAATATAGCCGCCAAAGAGGAGGGATTACTTACGAAGTGTTTATCGCCAATTCAACTTTGCTAAACGATGAGTTGAAACAACTATTTAGGAGCTCGTTAGCGGATCTGCCTATTCAAGACTTCTACATTGAGATGATACCTGGGATCACCGGCTCATGGAACCATCTAGCCTTAAGACACTAGACGCTTATGTTGAGTGACGGGAGCAAGGTCGTTTCGTGCAATTCTTAATGGCTCTCTCCCCATAGTATGAGGCTATCCGTGGTGGCATTCTTCATCGGTCTCCTTTCCCTCTATGGATGCTATTATTCGTGAGCTCCTCTCCAAGGAAACCCGCCTTAAGACTACCAGCTAGACTCTATCTCCATCTGCCTTCTTGGCTCCTACTCCGCCTCTTCTGTCAAACCTCCCATCGTGATCAACTTCGTGCCAATAGCCTCGATGAGTGTGCTTTTGCTATCAAAAGGGCCATTGAAATACAACTATCCCAAGAAGAGCTGCCACCGCTTAATCTTCTCATCCGCCACCACATTCCGAGGTCTTGCTCGAGTACTTTTCGCCTCCCGCCGCTTATTCGCCTCGCCCCAACTTCGATCCTCGACTTGGCTTCCTTATGCCCAGATTGCTTAGCTTCAAAGATCTCTCGTCCACCTCCACCATCTTCATCCGCTTTGCTCTCACCGCTTCATTCAAGTTTGTTTGGGTCCTTTTCAGCATTCCTTTTCTCTCGTCTGCTTTTTGATTCCGTGCCTCTCACCATATGACTCTCACCTTTCCTTACTCCAAAATTGTATCCCTCCCTTTCCTATTACTATCAATACTACCAATGGGTTTGGTATGTCCGTCCTATCTATTGGCTCTGCTTACCCTCCGCTATGTCTCGCCGTTACTATTCCTCTCGTTTTATGTTCCTCAACTGTCTGTTAGCTTGCTTTCTATCAGTCAACTTGATGTTTCTAGTTTTGATGTTATCTTTTCTTCTTCTGTCTGTTGTGTGCTGGATTGGGTATCCAAAAAGCAGATTAGGATTGGCCGTAGAGTTAGAGATCTCTATGTAGTGGAAAGCCTGCATCTTCCTCAATTTATCTCCCCCATTGCACTTTCATCTTTTTAATTAGATTCTCAGTCGAGTCAGTTTTATTTATGGCATTCTTAGGTCATTTGTCTGTTGACGACTTACGGTCTTTAACTCAGTTAGGATTGTTAGATAAAGTTTCTCCTAGTCAAATTAATGAGTGTCGAGGTTGTAAACTTGCTAAAATGACAGTTTTACCTTTTAATAACAGTACTTCTATTTCTGCTTCCCCTTTTTCTCTTGTACATACTGATATCTGGGGACCTTCTCTTGTTCTCACTAAAGGGGGTTCTGCGTATTATGTGTCTTTTGTTGATGATTGTAACCGCTATACCTGGGTTTATTTTATGGCTCATAACTCTGACTTCTACCAGATCTGTCGTACCTTTCAATCTATGACCACTACACTTTAGCTACCATTAAAATATCTCGATCCGACGGTAAGGAATACTTTAAAACCGAATTGTAAGTATTTGGCCAAATTGGGCACCATTCACCAAACCTCTTGATCGATACACCTCGTCCAAAATGGTCGTCGAGCGAAACACCGTTATCTCCTTAAGATAGCTCGATCTCTTCTTTCTCTCTCTATTCCGACCATTCTCGGGGTGAGGCAATTCTTATCGCTGCTTTCCTCCTTAATCGCATGCGACTTTCTTACTCTTCTACGATCCCCTTATGAGGCTCTATATTTCTAACCTCCCAATTATTCTCTCCGTGTCTTTGGGTCCGCTTTTTGTCCTCCTTCCTCGTAGAAGATAGGACAAAACTCAATGCCCAAATTATCTTATGTCTTTTTAGGTTACGCCTTACTCGTAAAAGCCATCATTGTTACGATCTTGTCTCTCGCTGCCTTTATGTCTCCGTCATGTTGTCTTTCTCGAACGTCTGCCTTACTTTTTAGCTTCCACCTCTCATCGCCTCCAGCTTCCAAATTTGGTTCACATTGACCCATTTTCTTCTCGAGGTCTCGTCTAATGAATACATCTCCATTGTTCCTTTTGAGTTTGTTCCATCTTCTCCGCCGCTACCTCTAGCCGCTTCTTCTCCTCCTCCGTTATTAGTTTATTCTCGTCGCAAAGCTCCTCCTCCACCGGTTGTCTTTGCCCCTACTGCTGCTCCTCATGCTTCTGACGACACCGATCTTGCTAAACACCGATATCCTACTCAAGCGTGTCATCCTCCAAACAAGTTGGGTTGGTCTAATACATGTTTTTCACTTCATATCGTACTTTTTGTCTCATATTCACTTTTTTCGTAACCTTAATTTTACAAGGAAGCATGTTAAGATCCTCATTGATTCAAGTTATGGAGAATGAGTTGTCTCGCTTCTACAAAAACTAGTACTTAGGAGTTTGTGCCTTTGCTCACGATAAGAACTTGGTTCGCTATAAATGGGTCTACAAAGTCAAGACTCATTCTGATGGGTCTCTTGAGCACTACAAAGCTCGACTGGTTGCCAAATATTTCTCTCAAGAGTATGGTATTGATTATGAGGAGACATTTGCTCCTATTGCCAAGATGACTACTGTCCATACTTTGATCTCTGTCGCTGTTATTTGTTCTTGGCCTCTTTATCAGATAGATGTTAAGAATGCTTTCTTAATAGCCATCTCCCTGAGGAGGTTTACATGCGTCCTTCCCCTAGCCTTCACCATTCTTCCGCTAGGTTTGTCGCCTTCGAGTGCTGCTCAGACGATCTAAAGCCTTCCTCGCTTGGTATGATCGCTGCATCACGATACCGAGCTTGGTTTTCATCATTTTGCTTTATTTCTGAGACATACATCGGCTGTTTTTGTTGCTCTCTTACTCTATGTGGATGATATGATCATCACTGGCACTGACTCTTCTGCTATCTCTGAGGTCAAGCAGCAGCATCTCTTCCGCACCTTCGAAATGAAAGATCTGGGTACATTACGGTATTTTTTTAGTATTGAGGTTGCTTCTTTTCTAAAGAGCTATTTTTTGTCTTAGGCTAAGTATGCTAATGAAGTCATTCACCGTACTGGTCTTATTGATACTAAGGTTTCTGATACACCTATTGAGTTTAATGTAAAGCTTAACTCTACTGATGGTGTCCCTCTGAATGATCCCACTTTATTTCGCGAGCTTGTGAATTGTTTAATTTATCTGACTGTCAATCGCCCTGATCTTGCTTATGCTGTTCATGTGGTTAGTCAGTTCGTTTTTGCTCCTCACTCTACCCATTGGGCTACTTTGGTTCGTGATTCTTCGCTATTTCAGAGTACTATCTTTTAGGACTTCATCATATCCTCTACTTCCTCTTTGAACTTGGTGGCCTATGTTGTCTCTGATTGGGCTGGTGGTGCTACCGGTTGCAAGTCTACGTCTGGTTTCTGTATGTTTCTTAATGATTCCTTGATCTCTTGTAAAAGCAAGAAACAATCACCGTCGCCGTCTTCGCCGAAGTCGGTATCGTGCCATGGTCGAGATTGTTTGGCTTTGTTGTTTCTTGTCCGACGGTGTCTCGCCTTTCTCCAACTTCTCTCTATTATGACAATTGCAGTGCTGTTCAGATTGCCCAAAATACTGTCTTCCATGAGCGGACGAAACACATTGAGATTGATTGTCACATTGTTTACCAGCATCTGCAGTCTGCTTCTATCTCGCTTCCTTTCATCCCTTCGGCTTTGCAACTTGCGAACTTCTTCACCAAGACTCACATTACTACTCGGTTTTAGTTTCTTCTTAGCAAACTCTCAGTGATTCTACTAAAACACCTTGAGTTTAAGCAGGGGCGTGAGAATATATTGTAAATCTTACAAATTAGACATGATTGTGGTTGTACATATTAGAGTTCTATTAGAGGCGTGATTGTATTAGAGTCATATTAGAGGCATGATTGTATTTTTTTTTTTTTGGTTTAGGAGTTAGGGCTATATAATCTAAGGTTTGATTGTAATCAAATATACAATTAAATATATAGAAATATAGAAAGCTTACGTACACGCTTGATGAAACTTGCAAGCCAAAAACAAAAGATAAACTGAAATACAAGTTTGTTAAAATGTAAACCTTGCTACTTTGAAAGTGAGAATTCTAATAGAGGTTATAGGCCATAAGTAATGTAGTTATATAATTCATAGTATCAACAAACAATGTAGTGATTACTGGATGGTAATGCAAGAGAAAATAAGTTGATTTCAAGAACAATACAATATCAAAAGCCAATAAGAAAACAACACATAGGGTGGGCAAATGCAATATTAGTCTGTATGGTGTTCAGCCTAACCAAGAAAGTCATTGTAGGTTATTCTTGGGATTGCTTACACCATATAACCATACAGGTAGATTAATAAAGAATCAGTCAAGATAGATAATTAAGCAGATGACCAATTAGTAGAATGTTCGAATTAATGTGGAATCTTTCCTGTAACCTTCCGTAAAAAGGTATTGGGAATGTAAATGGAAAGGAGGGCCAACAATGGTCAAATTTCATTGAAAAGTTTAGCTAGTAAAGGAGTGCCTACACACTTTTAGCAACAATACCAATAATAAAAGAAACTAATTAATTTAGTAAAATTGAAAATTTGATGCAAGCATCAATTCTAGAAAAATTCAACATATCAGAAGTTATTCACCAGAATAGTATAGAATTTTGAAAGCATACAGAAAAAAGATTATGATGCAACGTAAATACCAAAATATAATTAAAATATATATATATATATATTTGGAAGCCTTATTCCCACATAATTGAATAGGCACTTATCCAAAATCAACAAGCACATGAATTTCACACGGTTGTAAGAGTATGTTTGTGCACTAATTTCAGTGTCATAGCTAAGTAAGGCAACCTCATCAGCTCCCAACGCCTGGGTAACCTTACACTTCCACTTAAAAACTTATTTGTTGATGGCATGTAACTACATCTTAGACTTTTGAAGGAACATGCTCTCATCTCTCCAACCTTTTGGCCTGCCAAAATCCTTTCACTCCTCAAACAAGGGCATAGTTTTGTGTACAGTGCAAACTTTGCAAAGTACATAATGGTCAAATTTTGTGTGAGGAAGTTCCCAAGTCACCTTGTCTTGCAACCAATTTCACTAACAAAGTTCTGCTCCTGGTAACATAAAGCCTCAAGCAGTATGGTGCATACAAACAACACTATTGATTAGCAACTACTATGAAAAAAACAAGGCAACCCCGTCAAGTTATAATGCAAACTAGGAACCAGGAAGCCACCATTTAGGGTTTTTTTTAGGGGAAACTGAATTGTAGGTTCAATGTGCACGAAATGCACACTTCTGAAACTAATGAATAACTTCAGCAATCAGTCAATTCATATCAACAGCTATATTATAGATAGTAGTGAAGGTCTATTAAATATCTTCCCACTCAATAAGTATTCAGCACTCACAAAGCTATTGATCCATTCTTTGCACATTGCAAATGACTCCTGTAGCATTTTATGCTTTTTATTCACAACTACAAATTATAAAAATACTACAATTTGTTTTTGATAAGCCCCAATAGATTTAAGAATGCTAAGCAGGAATTCATTATCAATAACTCACAATAAGTCAACAACAAACTTCGCAAGAAAGGGGAAAAGGGTCGTCAGAAATCACTCAATGAAAGGATTGATTAGAGGCACATCCTCTTAAATCTTAATCTCTCCAGGGAATGGCATAAGCAGCAAAGACCAAATAATAATTTCCAAAACAAGACATGGATAACTGAGAAAATATTTTTTGGAAGACTAAATTGAAATCCGAATAATCAATGCTCTACCATTGTTTCAACAGTAAAAATTCTCCAGAAAATTTTTCCACCAAAGAAATGACATTTTTATACTGATTGACATTTTACAGAAAAGCCCGGGGCAAAATCATATTTCCGGCTCTCAATACATCTCTTCGCATCCATTTTTTTTCTTTCTCGGGAAACAAACAGTGGGTAAGCCCATTTTCCCAAAACAAAAAAAGAATCCACAGCTTGAAAACATCCAGAGACATCTCCTAAAAGACAATACTAGTAGCAATCTAATCAAACCACAAGAAGCTACACAGAATTAAAAAAAAAAAAAAAAAATCCAGAGTTCGGAAAAGAGAGGTTTATAAGAGGCAAATAAAAGAGCAAGCTCCATATAAACCCATATAAGTATATGATCTACATACACTTGAATCTTGTATTTGTCTCTTGTATTTGTCTGTGTGTATAAGTGTGTACAGATACAAATTGCAAGATTCGTAGAAAATGATAGCCAATCTCCTCTCTCTCTCTCTCTCTCTCTCTCTATATATATATATATATAGCCATATATACAGATAAAATAGAGAAGGGGTGGGGGGGTGATTTAACCTTGATCCTGGTGGCCTCGGCAGCAAAACCTGTGACAGCACATAAGAGCCCTAGAAACCCCACAACTGAGCAAACCACTATTACCTTCCTCTCCATTCTTCTCCTAATCTTCTCTCTCTCTCTCTCTCTCTCTCTCCCCCCTAAAAACAACACTTTATCTCTCTCTCTCCTCTCTGTCTATCTGTCTATCACTAAAAATACGGGAATCTTGTGCTGAAGAGAGTGCAGAGTCCAATAATTTATTACTGTGAAAGCGGTCGTGGAAGTGTATAGGCGAAGAAAACGTTAAAGCTTGTATATATGTATATGAATATGGGTAGGCATGGTGAGTTGTCTTTCTATTCTCTTGGCAACAGCCACTCTTTTTGCATTACAAAAAAAATATTAGAGATCTTACAAATTTTATTAAAATTTTTATTAAATATCTTACCTTATGTGATATTTACATAAAATTCATATGGTATATGGTATAGATCTTATATTATGTGAGATATTTGATAAAAATTTTGATATAATTTTAAGGATCTTTAGCATTACTCTTTGCATTATACTGAAGTCTTGTTTGGTAACTTTAAAAAATTAAAAATTATCATATTATTTTTTATTTTTTTATATCTTTTTATAAAAAAATTAACAAATTATTAAAATAACATATTTTCAAGTTGACTTTTAAAAATTATTACATGGTTGAAAGATTTATAATTTTAAGGATAAATTATAAATACACCCCTTGAGATTTGCTTAAAATACAGATTATCTTATATAGTTTGAAAAATTACAAATATCTCCTTATTAGAATTTTTTATTTAACAGAATTAACTAAAAAAATGAAATTCATAATTGTTATCCTATACAATAATAAAACTACCTAAATTATTAATTGAAACATATTTTTAATATCATTAAAAACTGTTAATTGATTTAATGATTTATTAATAAAAGTAACGATTTGTTATGAAATTAAAAATCTCAAGGAGTGGAATGTAATTTTAAAAATCATAAGGGCGATTCGTATTTTAATCAAATCTCAAAGATATATTTATAATTTATCCTAATTTTAATTATTAATATTTATTATTTATTAGTAATTATTTTGTTTTTTTGACTTCCCAATTATTAATATTTATTATTTATTAGTAATTATTATGTTTTTTTTGACTTCTTTTGATATGTTATTTCCGGGAAAAAAAAGTGTTATTGTTAACAGGTGGAAAGTCATTCTTATGGCTGCTATGTTATTTTGGGCTATATTAATAAGCGTTTGGGAAGTTGGATTTCGGTTAAATTAGTCACTAAATGACAAAAATGACTAATTTAGTCACAAACAGACAAAAAAAAATTGGGAGCATGGCTGCAACAATTTGACAAGTAAATTTATCATACTACCCCCACATGAAAGAGGGGCGGCAAAGTAAAAAAAAAAAAAAAAAAATCAAATCAGGCTTTTTACCAGGAAAAACAAAGAAAGTTGGAAAAAAAAAATAAAAACTTTTTTTTTTGTTTTTTGTTAAATTTATTTTATGAAAATAAATTTAAACTATATTTGATAAAAATATTTTTAAATAATTTTTTTTTTGGTTATGTATTTGGTTATGCTTTGAGTGTAGAGTTGTGAAAGTAGTATGGAATTTCGAGTTATGTGTTTGGTTATGAGTTACCTCAATAATTTATTAATTGAGTTTCATTTTATGTGTTTGGTTACGACTTGAATGTAGAGTTGTTTTTAAATTTAAAATAAGAAAAATTATCAGAAAGTCCTATGTGCCAAACTGTTACTCTTTATGGTCCTAAATTTAATCTTTTGATTTGAAAAGTCCTATTTTACATGTTTGGTAGACAATAAAGTCCTATTTCAAATTTTCTGTGACGCGGGAGACCGACGGTTCTTTTCGTTATGGAATGCACGTGGATTATGGGATTGACTCAATATTTTGTGGATACGTTGCTCTGTCACGTTGGCAAGTTGGATCAAATGTTTTTGGGTTTGTGATATTTTCGTGGGTCAGGCTGAAGGGTTTTTTTTGAGTTACTAGAGTAGGGTTTCAATGTCTTCTTGTCATTGGGAGAGTCATACCATCAATATTTGGTTATCATTGCAGGTACATATTACGTTTATATCTATTCCATAGTTAACATTACATTGCCCTGCAGATTACGTCTCACCATGACCACGGTTTTACGTTTACTAAGGGTCCACAATTGTTCTAATGATGTTTTATTCTGATGTTTCTGCATTTGGTTTTCTTTCTCCCCACACCGTTACTGGGGGGTCTAGAGGATTCAATTTTGTTTTATTTTATTTCTGTATTCATTTTGTTGGTAATTTTTTATTATTTTGTTACGTGTATAACATGTGTTTTCGCCCATGGTAGTGTGTGCCAGACGGTATGGAAGGGAGTTTGATGTTGTTGTGTTCTTATCGTAACATTAACGCAGCCTACAATCTCCGGGATCACGGCACGTTCGCCGAATTAGTTGAATTTCTGTGTTCCAAGTTTAGCAAGCTGGGTCCCCATAATGTCGGATGGTCGTACAACATTCCAGGTTTGAACAGTTTCACTTTACAAGATGATGTTGACTTGGAAAACCTTGGTAGTCTTGCCTGATCGTTCGGGTTGCAACATGTTTCTGTGTTGGTTGATCAGCACGGAAGTGTGGGTAGTGTAAGTACGGCCACGGGACAGTATAATATGCAACCCAACCCCATGCCCGGAATAGTCGTTAATGACAAAGGACAAAGCGATGATGAGGTTGATTTGTTGCGATTTACGCCTGCATAAAAATAAAGTACTACTGACTGAATCGTGGGTGCGGAGAATAACCCACGTTGGTCAATGCTTTGAGGGTGGTGCACACGAATTTCGTACGATATTGTGCAAATACGCCGTGGAGTTCGGCTTCAATTTCAAATACGTTAAGAACGACCAGACGGTCACAGCGATCGCCCATGTTGGAGGATAAGGGATGCATGTGGTCTGTACATGCTCGAGTGTTGAAAGCGAATCAATTTTTCTACATTCGGAAATTGAACAGTATGCATAGTTGCGGTGTATCCGTCCCGACATCAAATCATCCTAGGGTTGGATCTCGATATGGTTCGACATTATCGCAGATCGAGTCCGACAGATGACCACTCACACGCCCAACCGATGTCGCCTTAGATTTGAAAGATGACTACGGGTTGGACGCCAACTACCGGTTGCGTGGTTAGGGGTTGAGAAGGCAATGGGGAATTGTTCGCCCATTCCAGATATTCATTCGACCAACTACGTTGGTATCGTGACGCCGCCATGCAATACAACTCGGGAGTTATGTAGACATTGATTACGATGAAAACAACTACCGGCTGCTTTTTCATTTCTTTCAAAGCATGCATCGATGGGTTTCATCATTGTCGCCCACTACTTTTCCTCGACGGACCTTCTTGAAAGCGTGTTCAAAGGTTTTTGCTAGCCACCGCGAAAAGACAGAATCAAGGTGTGACCCACGTAACTTTCAAAACAAACTTATTGCATGGTTGGACATATTGTACACGATGCTTATATTCTCATCATTCATAACAGGGTTGTTTCCACTTGCTTATGCCATTGTGGACTCTGAGAACAACGCCAATTGGGGCTGGTTTTTACAACATCTTGCCAATGTGGTACCCAAATGATGTGACACTCACGTTTGTGTCTGACAGGAATGTTGGACTAATGGAAGCAATGCCTACGTTTTTTCCAACATCTCACCACGCATTCTGCCTCCAACATTTACAGAGAAACCTACGGGACAAATTATGTTACGTTAACAGCATGCATCGGATTGGGCTTGTCAGCAAATTCCGTAAGTGCGCATACGCACCCACCATAACAACATTTAATCAGAAGGCCGACGAATTCTTAACTGAAAACCATTGCCACAAAATTCCTTGCGGATGCACATCCACAACACCGGTAACGATTTTCAGTATGACCCAACCCGAACGAGAACATACCAATAACAAACAAGCATGTCTCATTCTTATTTTTTTCCCAATCGGCTTTGCAGAGGTAAACGATATGGCGAAATGAGCTCCAATGCCGCTGAGTCATTCAACTCTTGGATTCGCGAAGCACGGAATTTACCCATAACCAGAATGGTTGACAGCATTAGAGGACAAATTATACGACAAATGGCAAAGCGGCGGGTGTCGGCCCACACATGGACTGGCGCAATTTGTCCCACAATGGAATCGCGTCTGGAAGAAGCTTACAACAAAAGTCGGGCATGGAAAGTGAGTCAGGCGAATATTGACGTGTATGAGGTCCACTCATTCCCATCTGTTATGGTGGACATCACCAGCCGTACATGCTCGTGTTTCCAGTGGCAAATAAATGAGTTCCCATGTGCGCATGCTATTATCGCAATGCGAAAAAGCGGGAAAAACCTTGACGACATTGTCGTACCTTGGTACCATGTTCAATACCGTCGACGACGATGCCTACAATCTACCCAATACCAACAGTTGAAAAACCACCATTCAACCCTACGGACTACGTCATCTACCCATCAAACGTGAAATGTCCGCCGGGGAGGCCGAAGAAGAAGAGAATACCGTCAAAAAGTGAGAATGTTCAACAAATACGGTGTGGAAGGTGTGGTCGCATGGGAAACCACAACAGGAAGACCTGCAAAGAACCTATTTAGACGAAATCCCAATCCATTGGACATCCCAATTAATATTTATTGCGCTTTTTTTCATGTGGTTCCGTACTTCGTGCATACCATTAAATAAGCATGTGATATTCACATACAGTTTACTTCCTTAATAACTTATTATATGAATGTTGTGTGTTCGCCTATAACTACAACTGGCTTACACGTTTTGTTATGTTTCATTTTTGACTCAAATATTTTTTGAATACCTTTGCTTCTGCCACATTTTTAATTTTATCACAGTTTTTCCGTGTGACCACATCATACATTCCCTCTGCCTATAAGCTGACTTACTTATAACCGTCCACTCAGCAGGCAAATTTATGAAAACGTGGTGTCCACAACTTCACATAGCAGTTACTGAACCTCCCCTTCCCACCATACCCCCACATCAACATCACCATCGTCGCGGGAAAGTACTTCAAATTTTTCTAACGCATACTGATCATCAAACTCCATATACATTTACTCACATAACAGCATCCCACATCATCGTCAACGAGTCATGCAGAAAGTCATTCCCTCTAAACCAATTGTCACGAATCGAGCGATGTTTAACCCAATGTCAACTGCCTTGGTTGACACATTACCATCAACATCCTAGTTTCATAATATTGTACACTTTCAAGACACAAACGCTTTCAGACTGCATATGACATGCCAATTCCAAAACACACACAACTATGAAACTTACTAACACAATACACCCCACATAAAAACAAAATCCTCTCCAACTCCACATCCCCCTTACATTGCTCACTTTAACTCATTATGGTCCAACATACCAATGTAACTACAACCCACATCACTCCAAAACCATGTAATGCATATTTTCTTCCCCTTCTACTCATTCACACATGCCTACTATTCACAAATATCTCAGACAAACAAAACAAGCAACATACTACGTAGACAAGCACAATATTCATAACAACACGCATACATTACATAGAATAGCCATAAACACATTTCATAACATTATCCCAAAAAATATTCGCACTAACTTCAGACAAAATTCTGTGTAAGCCCGTCATGCGGTAATTCACGACAAACCATCCACGACAATAAACTACCTACATTAACAAACCATAATATGTGCTAAAATAATATAATGTGCGTAACCCAAAAGTAAATAATATGCGCACCACAGCGTACACAAACTGCAAAACTCATAGTCTAACTTAATATTTACCCCAAAAAACCATTGTATGTGCAATCCTACACACTGTCAAAGCGTCACATGTGCGTACACCTCAATCAGTCCACGTCGTTCTTTAAACCACACACCTCATCATTAACAAACGACTTCACCATGATTGCCCGCAACACACTACAGTTGCCCCCATGTAGTGATCTTCTTACTTCCACATGGCGCACATATTGGCGACATAAAGACACACAAGTATAGCATACCAAGCTCGTCCAATAATTCCACAACATATATTACTAATGTCATAAATACAAATAATAACAATTCATGAACTGGGCTTCATATGTTTGTCAGTGAGAGAATTAAAAAGTGCTTACGATTCGGGACGTTGTTGTGGACAGTCCGCCACTGACTCTAACGGGGGGTCACAGTCCTGGGTGTCAATCGAGTCATTTCCAATGGTCTGCCTCTGCACCTCTGACACAATGTTTTTCTACAACAACGCATACACAAGTCAGCCAATAAAGTATTCATGTGGAAACACACACCCATACAATTTAACATTATCAAATCTCACCAGGTAAAGTGCCTCAATGTAGTGTACGTCCAAAATTCCGCTCCTCGGCCTCATTGAGTTAAAATGCTTCCAACTTCCATCCTCAGTGTCATACACGACCAGCGTCCAATGTGCGTCTTTGCAAAGCGGAAAATGCACGTAACGGAAGAGCTTAGCTGCACGCAGGTTGTCCAACACATACCTATTCCTTGACCTTACGTTGTTGTTCTTTATCATGTCCTGCATCACCAGCAACCATGTTATACATTATTACATCGCATAAATAAACACATCACTTACAGTCACAAACTTACTAGACAGCGGATGCTCAAGAAATAAGATTTGTCTGCAGATCAACGCCTCATTTATCCTCTCTCGCCAAAGATTTAGCGTAACAAAGATATGCATCGATCACCTGCAAAATTTTAACATGTTCAATTATTGCATAGTTGGGAAAAAACCAAAAAAAACCAAACAAAAACACAAAAAACCAAACGCATCTTACATTCCCCCGTATCTCAGATTGACGCACAAGCGATTTCACATCGGTAAAATACACAAAGAACACCGGTTCGCCCATCCCACATCACAAAGATCGCACACAACACACACCACGTCTCATTACACCAAAAAAAATAATACATTAGCAACGATAATGCAAAACAATTACTCCGTACATACCAATCACCATCCCTGTTGTATGCGTCAGTTATCTTCTTCTTCTCCGCAGCTGTCAACATTTTCCACACCGTGTGTCTGTTGTTCATGTCAAATCCTGACTTCTTCTTCGGTTGTACGTCAATTTCATCAACATCAATTACATCTGCGCAACCAGTACTTCTGGGATTGATGACTACAGTACTCATCGACGAATGAAGTGACATCATGTTCGTTTTACTCTTTTGACCACTTACACCCACGCAATCAAATCCCGTAAGTGTTAACCCTTTCCTTCCTTTTAGTTTCACATCCCACATAACAGAACTTCTCTCATAGTTAAACCTACCACCTTCTGCCAAGTTTGGACTTATAACCACCACCTTGCTCTGCATTACACCACGCATTTCATTAGCACCGATTGTGTGTTCCTTACCCAAGATAACATCCCATAATGGATTTTCATTCCCATCGCGAAAACTCTCGGGAGTGGCATTCACGTCTGCAAACACTCCGCCAGATTGCCATTAACACCTTCAAGATTTACGCCTACATTACGAAAAAGCTTGTGTCACATTATGGACTTCGCTCGCCACCGATCCTCCAAAACATTCAATGCCCCACGCATTCAAAGATTTTCACTGCTCGCTTTCTTCACCTCCTCATCCTTCGCTTGCATTAAGCCAAAACCTCCAACAAGATGCAACGCTTGCACCTTATTCGGTTTCTCCACTTCTGCACGCAACTCTGCAACCACATTCTCTTTCTCGTTGATTTCCATTTCAAGCTCCACAATTTTCTCCGTAGCGTAGCAGATGTGTATCCTAACATCCACTACCTGCTTACCAGCATTTCGTGGAACATCCCTGGTTGGTGTTTCAAAACGGACCGAAGACGAGGCCCTTTCTATATTTCTACCATGAATTCTTTCGTCAACACCTTCCACATTACCATCTACTCCCATATCAACAAAATCATCCTCATACATACCACCATCGAATTCCTCATTCGCATTCCCAACACTCCCACCACAGTTTACCCCATCCACCTCAAAAAACTTAACCTCATAGTCTTCCTTAATCAATCGTCCAACATTCACCTGTAAACAAAAACATAACAAATTTATGAACAATTATAAAACATTGCCCGCATAATGCAATGAAAACTACAATTTTACTATTACCTGAAAATCCACATGCCCTGACATATTTACCCCACGCGCCGCTGTTACTAATGTGGCGACATCCCACTTCATGAACCTCGGAAATGCGACTGCAGATTTCGGGGCTATGATCGTTGAATGTTCACAGAGCCAATACTGTACCACATATCACACACAGCAAACAATAACATCCATATTAGCAGCATGACTACACCATGTACAACACAGAATAAATCAATTGCAATTAATGTCACACCCACAGGGAGGGAAAAAAACAAACTTACAATCAATGCTACAACACATCCGGTTACTTTTTCAGGTGTTCGATAAAATTCCCTCACCGAACTCATCAACGAGCTACGTATTGCTCCCGTCTAATCGTAGGTTTTCATTGTATCCAAATTATCCACATACCGAATTAGAGCCCAGCTGATTGTTTCTCCAAATTTGAAAAGAATAATTTCCCACAAGCATATAAACACAACAGCTTTACAATGTCTTCCACATCACGTGCAGATCTGTCCTCCGCAGCTTCGACTAGTAGGGTCCGTATCAGTTTCGAGGTTATTCGACTAGTGTTATCACATCTACGCTGTACAAAATCTGACGGTGGCTTAGGTCGGGGAGTCAAATCAAGGCAACCAATCCCACATTGTATCCCAAATATCAGCTTGATGTCTTCATCACTTATGCCCACACGTCGTCCACCAATGTGAAACATCCCGTCCCGCGCATTGTATGTCCGGATGATATTTACCACAAGGTCATCTCCTTTGCGGAAGTCTGCATGGTCAAGTTTATTTACCAATATTGCTTCAAACATCAACCAGAACGGTGTCCTCTTCAGGTGAACTAGGTGTTCGTCTCGTAGATTCAGCACGTACACTAACTTCACAACGCCTGCAATGTTCTACCAGAAGTTGAGCCTCGAACGATTAATCTTCGGTGTCACACTTGGACGCTTAACGATTTTTGTCTGTTTGAACAAGATCCGCCCCTGTTTACGTACCCTCAGTTCATTCCCCAATGTCTTGCTGGCTGCATCTTGACGTTTATGCTCACATGAACGCGTCCAAGGACTGTTTGTCCTCTTACCCCCTGCAATTTAAACACCAAATCATATATCCGTTTCCACATCAAAAATTTCAAAACAAAAAAAGTTTGTAACAAACTCACACAATTATAACACGTCAACACCACACACACATGATTTACAACAACAAAAATCTTCATAGCAGCAGGTACTTATTTCATAAAAAACAATCGAATCAACCCGTCCAACCAATGACAATAACAACATTTACGATTTCTTGACATAACATTTTTTATACTAGATTTTTTTTTGAATAATGTACAGAAATTACATATCACACAGTAACACATGAATTGACATACCAATGTGAACCTAACGTAACACAACACAATCTTTAAAATTCACAAATTCAATAAACGACATAACCCCACAACATCTTCCCCATCAACATCAACACAAATTAAACGTGGGACGACAAACCTTATCCATTCCAAACAACAGCACATTGACATCCACACACCCCCGTAAACAAATGCCCCACACACAACTCAAAGTCAATAAACTATTTTCAATACAACCACGTCAACAAGAATTGAAGGCCCACCTACACACACACCGCATTATTAACACACCCCACCACTCTCAGCTTTTCACTACGCAATACAGTTGTTCTTCATGATAGCGACACCACACACCTACCCACGTAAACAACTACGCACTACAACATTCTGACTTTCCCAAACATAATCAATACTTAAAAACGTCATACGTAACATAAATCAACAACCACAACTGTAGAATCCATTCATCGTTGATGACATTTAAAAAAAAATTTGAAAACACGAATCGGAACATAAATTCCGTAAACAAAACCATTTAATCAAGTTTACCAGTCATCGTTGACGAGTCTGAGTAAGAAATTCCTTCGTCGTAATATTCCGTAGTCGTCGCACGATCGTCACGTCACACCACTTCTTAGGGTTTACCCAACAACAAATCTTCCAGTCACAACGATCTGAATCTCCAAATCGTCGTAAAGCCACACCAAATCTATAACGTGGGTAAGTATTGACTGAATTTGAATTTTGAAACACCGTTTCTCAACCCTCAATTTTAGGGCAATATTAATTTTCATACCTAATTTAGTGGTGTTTCCAAATTTGGGGGATTTGAAACGTTAACGGGTCGGGCAATGTTGGGCGCCTTACCATATATCAAAGTACCACCAACGTAATCACCAAACCACATCCACCCGTCACGTTAGTAAAACCCACGCATTAGTATTAACTTAATGGCATTATAGTCATTCAATGTATATTAGGATCAAATAGTGCATAAGAAAACATTTTGGACTATCCACACCATAAGTTCAAAAAAGGGGATTTACCAGTCAATTCCCCTTTAAAATATTAACATTTTAAATTATTTAAATTTCGATTTATGTGTTTGGTTATGAGTTATCTCAATAATTTATTAATTGAGTTTCATTTTATGTGTTTGGTTACGACTTAAGTGTAGAGTTGTTTTTAAATTTAAAATATTAAAATTTTAAATTATTTACTTTTTTTGAATATTTAATTTATTTAAATTTTGTTGTTAAAATAATTTTTTTATTATTTAAATTGATTAAATTTTTACGATTTACATATTTTTGAATATTTAATTTAAATTTTTGCGCATTAAATTTTTTAGATTATTTACATTATTTAAATATTAAAAATAAAAATAAAAATAAAATTAAAATTAAAATTAAAAATGTGAAAATATAAGGAAAAGGAAAAGGAAAAAAAGGGAAAAAAAATAGAAATTAACATTTGTCACGTAATTTACAAATACATAAAACACATGAAAATTCATTTTTGAAATATAAAAACAAATTAATGTGGGTGAATAAAAAAAAAGACAAAATCGTAAATTAAAAAAAAATAACGACAAAAATACGGCTCATTGAATTTTTTTTTTTTTTAAAAAAACATGAAAACATAAATTACCATTCGCCACATAATTAAATAAGGAAATAAATATAAAAATAAGTAAGGCAAAAAATAAATAATTAATGTATAAAAAAAATAAATAAAAATAAATATGGCAAAAAAAAAATAAGGCAAAAAATAAATATTACGATTTAAATTTAAAATATTACGATTTAAATTTTAAAATATTACGATTTAAATTTTAAAATATTACAATTTAAATTTTAAATATTACGATTTAAATTTTTTAAATTTTAAAATGTTTTATAAAAAAAATTCAAACTCTATTTTATACAAATATTTTTAAATATTTTAATTTTTTTGTTATGTATTTGGTTATGATTTGAGTGTAGAGTTGTGAAAGTAGTATGGAGTTTCAAATTATGTGTTTGGTTATGAGTTTTAAAATAATTTCTTAATTAAGTTTTGTTTTATGTGTTTACTTACGATTAGTGTAGAGTTGTTTTTAAATTAATATACTAACATTTTAAATTATTTAAATTTTTTGAATATTTAAATTATTTAAATTTTTACAATTTAAAATTTTAGATTATTTAAATAAAATTAAATATTATTTACATATTTAAAATAAAATAAAATAAAATTAAAATTGAATTATTTAAAATACACAGGATAATAAAATAAAACCTCACTTTTTATCATTTTACAGAAAATGTAAACAAATTAAAATTAAAATTAGAATAAAAATAAAAACCACATGAAAAAACCATTTGTAAAAAAATAAAAATAAATAAATAATAAAAAAAAACGTAGCCTGGGTTGGTGACGTCACAATACAATGGACAGCCGCTGAAATAAAAACAAAATTTAATACCAGGGGTAATTTAGTAATATTACATATGGACACCTCACCAAAAAGTCAAAAAAACCAAAAAGCCAAAAAGCCAACCTACTTTCCAAACGAAGGCTAAAATCATTTTTTAGTTTTTAATTTATTTTGAGTTCCATCATTTTTTTTTATATTTTTCACATGTTTTTTAAAATATAAAAAAAAAAAAAAAAGTTTAAGCCTTCGTTTGGAAAGTGGGTTGGCTTTTTAGCTTTTTGATTTTTTTGACTATTTTAGCTTGAGACCAAAAAACCTGATTTGGGAAAGGCTTTTGGCTTTTCTGGGAAAGAAAGAATGTAATGATTATGGATTGGATGTGATGCTTTATTTTATTGGACTAAAAATTCTATTTTGTTTTTTTTTTTGACTAAAATAACCAAAAAATCCCAAGTTTGGTCTCCCAAATCATTTAAGCCTTTAATTTCTGATCAGACTTAAAATTTTCGTTAATAAATTACTTATTCAATTGAACACCTCAACAATAAATTTAAATTATGATAATTTTAAATCCCAATTCTCGTAACTTAATTAACTCTAATTCAGACCCAATTAATCAAATCTCAATTTCACAAATCTAAATCGAATATTTAATTAAACTCCTATATGGTCTGATACTCGAAATTAAAATACTTCAATTCACCAATTATACTCTCTTGAGCCATTTAAGCTTTCAATTTCTAATTCCAAAATAAATTCTCAATAGAATCATATACAAATCAGTCTCTACAATTTTCATAAATCCCAAATTAAGGGATTGTTTGGGATGTTCTAAATAAGTGCACTTTTTGACTTTTTAGAAAAAACAGTAGAGGAAAAAAATATGTATGTTTGATATTACTTTTTACTTTTTACAAAAAAATGTGTATTAAAATATTGTATAAAATAGTAAAATTACCATATTACCCATAAATATATAATTGCCTATTGACAGTGATGGTACCGTCATGCATACGGTTGGCAGCAAGATGTATTGGACCAGATTGCCTATGGTGCTGTTCAGACTGGACGATGTTATTCGACCCATGGGGGCCCATCGCGTGTTCCTTTTTAATAATCGGAACCGTTCAATGTGTAGAACTCGTCGAATACTATATATTTGTAAAAAAATCACGTTGATCGGATATCGATAGCTATCTGATCGGATTAGTTTTTTTGTCAACCGTTACTTTTTGTACCGTCTATTATTTTATACAAAACTGATGTGATCATATAGTTATCGATATCCAATCAATGTAATTTTTTACAAGCATATAGTACTCGACGAGTTCTACACATTGAACGGTTCAGATTATCAAAATAGGACCCATGATGGGCCCCTACGGACTGAACAACATTGTCCTATGTATCATGAGAAGTGCATTAGGCTATCTAATGTGTACCAGCAGAACTACAGACAACACATCACTTCAACACACTTTTTGACTTGTACTTTTTTTTGTAAATTTTTTATTTTTATTTTTATTTTTTGTGAATAGTGATAACTTTTTGACTTTTTTAGTAATTTTTTGACTTTTTGTCTTTTTTCATGGATGCCAAACCAACCCTAAATTAGAATAATAGGCAATTAAATTTCAAATCTCCTTAATCAATTAAATGCTAATTATTATACGAGGTGGGGTCGTCACATACAGCCCTACCTCCTCCATTCTCTCTGTCTGTCTCTGTCTCTCTCTCTGTCTCTCTCTCATTATGCAAAATTGGATTTGTATTTCGTATTTAACGTCAAATATGTGGGTTTGCAAAATCATGTGCTATCATTAACTTCCTCAAAGATCCACAAAAGCTATGTGTAGATTGATTCAATACATTAGACATCTTTGTAAGCATTAACTGTAAAAAGTGCTTGATTGAGGAAATAAGTGAACTTTTCAAGTCACTGCAAAATGAAAGTTACAAGACTCACCCAGTGAATTAGAAATATCCAAATCTTCATGGCATGCAATGCATGACGAGAGCTCATAAATCTACAAAATAACAGACAAAAAGCGAAATAATAAACGAGCCGTTGGCCAAGAGTCCCTGTAACTCTTTACTAGATGGTCAAGGATCGACCTTGCCATTTGATGTTAGGCATTTTGCATTTTTACCTCTTCTTGAGCCTAAACCATGTCTAGAATTCGATGTCAACAAATGAGGAGAACAAGTATGAGATAAATTATGACTAGTCGTCAGTTATCTGTAAGCATATCTATAAAGTGGTACACATGCCACATGTTTTATTTATTTAATCAATAAAGATTTGGGTAACTAACGTGAAACATGTCCATAAAGTGGTTTCATGGGAAGTTACAACTTCTCTGATGGTGGGAAGTTATGAGAAGTTACACTTAGATAATAGGTCTAAGCTTATCTATATATGCCTGTGATAGCCATCAAAACACAAACATTGTTTTGTGAATAGAATAGGCTTGAAACCCTATTCCTTCCACTTTTCCATATCGTTGTGTGAAAATGTTTTGTGAGTGGTTTTGGTTATACATTCAAGACCTGATCAATTAATAACAAGATTCAAAGGCTTGAACATCATGGCAGGAGGTATTCTTCTTTCTTATTAAATTATTTTAGTTCTCACAATTGGTATCAGAACCTCCTTCGATTTGTTGTTCATCATTACTGTAATTTATGGAGGCCAAATTTTGTTAGATCATATTTTATTCTGTTTTCGTTTATGCTACCCGTATAATATAATGACATGACCACTATCACACTATTATGGTAAGAGTCCTTGTTTTATATTTAATTGGAAAAAAACTCTGTTTTGCACCGTGGCATGAGGAATTAGAGAACCAAAATTATTTTCAATTATTATTCTCAGTTTTTGAGAATTCATGAAACTTGTTTATTTTAGTTCTATTGTTCGAAATTGATTATGCGAAGTGTGTAATGGTTTGGGGCATTTAGGTTGGTTGATATCTATATGGGTATAAAGCAAACCTTACTGTGTAATTAAAAAAAGAAGAAGAAGGAAGGATTGAATCACTAAATTGTTTCTGGTTTTTTATTCATCATCTCTAATAATGGATTTCTAGTGGGACCAACTTTATTAAAATTTGAATTTTATTCTTTAAAAATCAGTTTTTCTTTCCATTGATTTAGTGAATTTATATATATAATAAACGTGGAAAGTAACATATGAACTTATATTAGGTTTTACTTGTGGAAATCACATTGATTTGTAATTGCTTCCTTTATTTTTGGACATTTGTGATTATGGTTTTTACTGTGGAACAAATATTAATATAATAATGCATTCTGATAACTTTATATGCATTAGACAATAAGTTTTGTATATGTGGTTATGAGTAGATCAATATTTAGCCTTGACCACTGAAACCTGCACCAGTTTAATTTAATGTTAAATTTTATAGTAGGAATGACATGTTATTAAAGACATTTTATTGTAGTTGCATGTGCAAGTAATAAGCAAATTTAATTGAATTTCATAAAGTCAACTATAACATGTTCTTTCAGGTTTAATTGAATTTCATACAGTAAATTATGACATGTTGTTTTAGGTTTTATAATTTTTGAGATTCATTGGCATGTTATCTAAAATAATGTAATATTATATTACATGCATTAAGGTAATTATTTATGCAATGAAAATTTATGTGAAATAAGAGCATGTATACACTATGTGTTGGGCTTATGGAATTTATTTTGGTCCAACTTTTAAGCAAAATCTAGTATAAGGTTGAATTACATGTGTTTGGTCTTGGGATTTTTCATGTGATATTACTTTGATTGCATGTATTATACATTATGTGCATTAAAAGATTGTGTACTTGTTGTGACCATAAGGATTTGCTCACATTAATAAATTATGCCATAATTAAAAAATTTATTCTGTTTTAAGAGTAGTCACAACATCTTAAGACATAAAGATATAGTGATCCTCAGTATTTTGATCACATAAAGTTAAAAATTAATTTGACATTTTTATATTACAATTATGTTTTATAAATAATTTCTCGGTCCCACAGGAAAGTAGTTATTTATGAAATTTAATTGGAATAAGATAATGGATTAGGTATTAAAAGAATTGAATACTCTAAGCCTACGGGTATGAGTTTTCTTTTCCTTGAATATTTCATAATCCATTAACCTTATTATAAAGTAACAGCAAATCTAATATAGTTTAGTGACCTCTACCCACATAAAGGTTTAGATTTGTTACTGAATTAGACATCGATTGATTTAGATTATAATTATTGTTTCAAAGCATTAATGATGTTTTTGATAATTGCAGTAATTTCTACCTCTGTATTGTCTAATGAGTCTTCCCCTATTCCATTCTTGAACGGTGATAATTTTTTAGACTGGAAGAACAAAATTCTTCTAACATTAGGGTGCATGGACCTCGATCTGGCACTTCGTGTGGATGAACCTCCTGAACCCATGGACGAGAGTTTCACTCCAGAAAAGAATCCTTATGACAAGTGGGAGCGATCTAATCGCTTAAGCGTAATGCTCATAAAGTCACATATTAGCTAGAGCATTAGGGGCTCAATCCCACCATCTGATAAGGTTAAGAACTATATGAGGGCTATTGAAGAGCAATTTGTTAGTTTTGACAAAGCATTGGCAAGCACCATAATGAATAAACTATTAGGTATGAAGCATAACAATTCTAGGAGTGTACTTGAGCACATTATGGAAATGAGGGACATTGCAACTCATCTTAAGTCCTTAGAGATTGAGATTTCTGAGTCATTCATTGTCTATTTCATACTCAATTATCTTCTTGTGGAATATGGAGCATTCTAAATTTCTTACAACACAAAGAAGGGAAAATGGTCTATTAATGAACTTTTGACCATGTGTGTTCAAGAGGAAGAGGGATTGAAGCATGGAAAAGTGGAAAGTGATCATCTAGCAACACATAAAGGAGGACAATGGAAAAAGGGAAAATGTGATAAAAAATGGAAAAAGCTTAGTAAAGCGTCATTCAAAAATCATGGCAATAACGATGCATGCTTCTTTTGTAAGAAAAAGGGTCACATGAAGAAAGATTGCCCTAAGTATAAGAAATGGCTTGAGAGGAAATGTAATCTCATATCTGTTGTGTGTTATGAATCTAATTTTGGTAATGCTCATCAATATGATTGGTGGATTGATTCGGGTTCTATGATTCACATTGCTAATACCATGTAAGGTTTCCTCAACCTAAGGAAACTAACTGGAAGTGAACAAGGCATCTATTCGGGCAATGGCATGTGTTCGCACGTCGAAGTTGTTGGAACTTTCAGACTTATTTTAAAGAATGGCTTTGTTCTGAATCTTGAAAACACTTTCTATATTCTATCATTTTCTAAAAAAATTTAATTTCTATTTCTAGACTAGTACTGTTTAGATTTGAATTTCAGTTTGCTGGTTCAAATTTTAGTTGGTTTAAAGACTTTGTTTTTGTAGGATTTGGTACTTTAATTAATGGTTTGTACAAATTAAAGTTGGATCCTGTTTTTGAACAAGTCTTTTAACCTTGCATGGTGATATTGGCATTAAGTATATTATTGTTGATGAGTCCTCCTCTACACTTTGGCATAGGAGATTGGGACGTATCTCTATGGAGAGAATAAAGAGGTTAGTTAATGATAAAGTCCTTCAAAATCTTGATTTTACCAACTTTGGTATTTGTGTGGATTGCATAAAGGGAAAGTAGACTAACAAACCATTAAAAGTGCCAAAATTAGTGAAAAAATTCTGGAAATCATACACAGTTATATTTGTGGAACATTTACTTCACTTTGTCTGAATGGTCAGAGATATTTTATCTCATTTATTGATAACCATACATGATATATGTATCTTTACCTCTTGTTTGATAAGGCCGAGGCACTTGATGCCTTTAAAGTTTATAAAGCACAGGTAAAGAAACAAACAGAAAAGAAAATTAAAATTGTGAGGTCAGACAGGGATGGAGAATATTATGGGAGGTATACAGAATTGGGACAATTGCCAGGTCCATTTGCTAAGTTCCTTAAGGAAGAAGGCATTATTGTACAATATTCAATGCTTGACACACCACAACAAAATGGTGTTGTTGAAAGAAGGAACCGAACACTTATGGACATGGCAAGAAGCATGCTTAGTTATTCTAATGTGCCTATAAATTTGTGGAGTGAAGTGTTGAAAACCGCTATGTATATCTTAAACAGGGTTCCGTCCAAGGTTGTTCCCAAAACACCATTTGAGTTATGGAAAGATGGAAGCCAAGTTTAAGACACTTACATGTTTGGGGTTGTCTAGTTGAAGTGAGGGTGTATAATCCACATTTAAAGAAATTAGACCCTAGAACAGTTAGTGGTTTTTTCATAGGCTATGCGGAAAACTCCAAGAGATACATATTTTATTGTCTTTCAAATTCACTTAGAATTGTTGAAGCTAGAAATGCTAAGTTTATTGAGGAAGTTGACCCTAGTGAGAGTTACCGTTAAAAGATAGAGTGGGAGGAATTATGGGATCTAGATACGACACCCATGAATATAGGTGAATTGGTTGTCTTTCAGGATAATCAACCTGGTATCCTTGAAGATCAACAAATTCAGAAACTTTCACCACAAGAGGAACAAGTCAACATAGAGCCTGTTGTTCAAGTCCCAATTGTGTCACGACCCAAACCCGGCCCTATGGGTTTAGCACCGTAACTGGCCAATAATCCGAGATTACCAAAGGCCTGACAATGTCTGATCAAAAGCAAACAGTAGGGCTGGCGGAAGCCAATACAAGAAATAACTAGTGTCCATCGAGCTGAAAATCAGATGCCAAAAATATTTTTATGCATTCATACAAGTTAAACAAGATAAGATATACAATCATTTACTGATCGAACAAGACGGATCGAATCCCTCGATAACAGTACAGTAAACAGTAGACAGTCTATACAATAGTACAAAACAGTGAGGAGACAGGTGGGGACAATAAAAACACCCCAAGCCATAACATGGCAACTCGGAACCTCGCAGTGAGGCACATAGGCTGGCTTGACAAAAACTGGGGACCAACCCACACTCATAGCTCCGGTCTGACTGCTGAGAACCTACATATATATATATAAACAGTGAGCTAAAGCCCAGTGAATAACATACAGCGTAAAGAGGTTATGAATGAATGTCCTTACAGTAATGAAATCAATTCATTAAACAGTATTTCAGTCTTTCAGTATTTCAATCAATCAGTCATATGTGGTACATCCATTAGCCTATAAACAGTAGGTCCAAAAGGACCGGGCTTTAACAGACCCAACAATAATGATGGCCATCAACAAGAACAATATGGTTCGCAAGGAACCGACAGAGCTCAGAATAAAGAAACAAGATGCTAAGGATGCCACAATACGATTCGAATACAGACATACATTCATTCAAGAAACAATAGCGCTCAATAAACAAGTTACCAAGATTCAAAAGATAACCGTTTTGAACATATCTTTACACCATTGTTACTCACAGAGATTGGGCTAATAGCAGCTAGAGCGCGTCCCCGAGAGCCAACCCTAAACAGTTAACAAATAGAACACACACTAAGTTCACAGTCGAAAGGATGATAATTAAATCCCTAAACTTCCTTGGTGTGGTTCTATGTCTAAATCCTCATTAAGATGCCTTAAACTAGGCCTAGGAATGCCTAGGATGGGATGAGGATGCGAAAATACACTTAGAAAGCAATTCCAGAATTTTCAGTGAAACAAGGCCTCGCCGAGCCTTGAGTTTCCCGGCTCGGCGGACAAAAAAACAAAGGTCCCCGCCGAAGGCCAACTTCCCGCCGAAGCGTGACACAATCCTCCGCCGGCGACATTCCTCCGCTTCGCGGATGATGAACAAGATAAGATCTTTGGATGCTCGATTTCTCCGCTCGAGCGTGAAACACTCCGCTCGAGCGGACTGTAAAACAAGTCGAAGAAAATGCTGGGAGCATGAATTCCCCGCTCGAGCGGCACTTCCCCCGCTCGAGCGGACATCAAAAATCTGGAAAATCCAGATTCAACCTCCAAGTTCCAAACCAAGTTTTGATGCTCCCAACTCGATCCTCTTGGGCCCATTTTCTGGAAAACTCTTTCAAACACATAGAATAACACGTTTTAAAGCTCAATTTAAGAAATCAAGGCCCAAGGGTGTTTCAATTAAACTCAATTTCAAACTAATTTTCAAGAACATGCATGAACAACATTCAAACATGACATGCATGGGTTAAAACCATTTCAAAGCTTCAACTCTTGCTCCAAAGAGCTCAATCTTTTCAAAACAAGATGAAAACATGGATTTAAACATGATTATGAACATGCATGTGGCATTTGACCATGAAACCAACTCCAAACTCACTAAATTCAACATGCATGCAACAACTAAGCTTCAATTCAACATATATGAACAATTTCATAACTTAGCTCTACAATGATGCATGAAACATGCAAGATCTAGCTCACTGATACAATTAGGGAGATGAATGATCTACCTTAGTCTTGTAGTTTAAGCCTAGAAGCTCAATTAGACAATCAACACTTCAATTCTCAAGCAATTCTTCAAGATGAATTCATTTCTCCTCTTTCTCTCTATGTTTGGTCGGTTAGAAGGCAAGAAAATGGCTGAGGGAAAGCTTTGATCAACATGAATAGGCTCAAGTGATAATAGTCGATAAGGGTCCACTAAGTGGTTTAAGTGTAATTAAGTCAATCTTGGCATTATATCAATATTTAATCTAATTTAATCATTCCTAACCGATTCTCGGATAAATATATCATAAAATCACAAATATTCTACTGAGTACAAAACACTAAACGGTTCCTAATTCGGCCGCCGATAAGGCCTTCAATTAGCAGTTTAAACGTATGAATTCAAACAGGTAATCAATCGATCAAACAGATGCAATATACAATGCAATAAATAAACTCGATCAATTCAACGATTTGATCGGTCGAAGATTTGATTAATTCAATTATCAGTCATTATCAGTTCAGTTTAGCAATAATCAGTATATAATTCAGTAGGTTATCGATAATCAGTACGAGGGTTGTTACAAATTGTGACTACAAAATTGAGGAGATCCTCATGAGTTAGAAAGTCAGTAATTTCTGGTGATTATTTTGTATACTTAATGGAGTTTGATTTTGACATCAGACCTAAGGATGATCTTATTTCGTTTTCCAATGCCATGAATATGGATGATTCTAAATCATGGTTTGATGCCACGAAGGAAGAGTTGGAATCTATGGCTAAGAATCATGTTTGGAAAATTGTCAAGTTGCCTAAGAGAGTTAAAGTTATTGGCTGTAAATGGGTCTATAAGATCAAGAAAGACTCAAATGGCAATGTTGAATGATATAAGACCAGACTTGTAGCCAAGGGTTTTACTCAAAGAGAAGGCATCGATTATCATAACACCTTCTCTGTGGTTTCTAAGAAGAATTCATTTAGAATTATCATGGCATTAGTAGCTTATTTTGGTTTAGAGCTCCATCAAATAGCTGTGAAAACGGTATTTTTAAATGGGGATCTTGAGGAAGAAGTATACATGAACTAAAACAAGTTTCCCGATAGTGGTATTTAAAGTTCCACAATATTATTATTTCATATGGTTTTACGGAGAATGTTGTGGACAACTATATATACCTTAAGGTTAGTGGGAGCAAGTACATTTTTCTAGTTCTATTTATAGATGACATTTTACTTGCATCTAATGATTTGGGTTTGTTGCATGATACTAAATAATTTCTTTCCCAAAACTTTGAAATAAAGGATATGGGTGAAGCTTCTTATGTCATTGGCACAGCGAGTCATAGAGACAGGTCCAAAAGGACATTAGGATTGTGTCATAAAGCCTACATTGAAAGAGTTTTGGAGAAATTCAGGATGAGGGATTACACTCCTAATGCAGCACCCATTTTAAGGGGTGACAAATTCAGTTTAAGTCAGTGTTCGAATAATGATTTGGAAAAGGAGCAAATGGTTAACATTCCCTATGCGTCTACCGTAGGCAGTTTAATGCATGCTCTGGTTTGTACACAACCTAACATTGCATTTGCAGTTGGGATTCTTGGAAAATACTAAAGCAATCCATGAATGGAACATTAGAAGGCTGTAAAGGAAGTCATGAGGTACTTAAAGGGAACTAAGAACTACATGCTTATTTACAAGCATGTTGACTATCTTGAAGTGGTTAGATATTTAGACTCAGATTTTGCGGGTTGTCAAGATTCTAGAAATCCACTTTAGAATATGCCTATCTGCTAGCAGGCAGTGCTATTTCATGGAAAAGAGCGAAAGAGACAATAATTGCATCGTCAACAATGGAAGCAGAGTTTATAGCATGCTTTGAAGCAACATCACAGGCTATTTGGTTAGGAAATTTTATCACAGGGCTTTGAATTATGGAATTAATTTCTAGGCCATTAAGAGTTTACTATGATAATTCGGCTGCAGTTTTCTTTTCTACCAACAACAAAAGTGGCAGCCGAAGCTAGATATTTAGACTCAGATTTTGCGGGTTGTCAAGATTCTAGAAATCCACTTTAGAATATGCCTATCTGCTAGCAGGCAGTGCTATTTCATGGAAAAGAGCGAAAGAGACAATAATTGCATCGTCAACAATGGAAGCAGAGTTTATAGCATGCTTTAAAGCAGCATCACAGGCTATTTGGTTAAGAAATTTTATCACAGGGCTTTGAATTATGGAATTAATTTATAGGCCATTAAGAGTTTACTATGATAATTCGGCTGCAGTTTTCTTTTCTACCAACAACAAAAGTGGCAGCCGAAGCTAGTATATTGACATAAAGTTTCTTGCTGTTTGAGATCGTGTTAAGAAGGAAGAAGTCAGCATAGAGCATATTAGTACCAATATGATGGTTGCAGATCTCATGACCAAAGGTCTTTCTATAAAGGTGTTTTCAAAACACGTAGAGAGCATGAGACTAATTGGTTAGCTCAATTTTTCTAATTGTTGTTTTGTTTTGTTATGACATTTTGATTATTATTAATGAAAAATATCATTTTGTGCACTTAAAGTATTTGTGATGTTATGCAGTCTATTGATACTATTGATCCATAGGGACTATTGATCTATAGGGATCATTGGACCTAGAATAATTTATTAGAAGTTATTCATAAAGAATGACATCACATAAAGTTGAGAGAATCATACAATGTAATACATGGAAGGAAATACTCATTTGACAGAGTATAACCGCTATGATTCGTGTATTATGTCTCTTTATAAAGTTAGGGTATTTTTGTTTAACGGCCATAATCAGTTTGTTAGTTACCTGAAAATCAACAAATGTATCATATGTGCCAAGTGGGAGAATGTAAACATATCCATAAAATGGCACATATGCCACATGTTTTATTTATATTATTATATAAATATTATATATATATATATATTTTAATCAATAAAGATCTGGGTAACTAACATGAAATATGTCCACTATTCCATAAAGTAGTTTCATGGGAAGTTACAACTTCCCTGATGATGGGAAGTTATGAACAGTTACACTTAGATCATGGGTCAAAGCAAGGTTGTGAAAAGCGGTGGCGGTGGCGTGGTTGCGAGGTATAAAGGCCGTAGCGTAACGATTGCGGTAATCAGAATCGTGAATTTTTTTAATTTCGTACAATTTGAAAAAAACTTACTGATACGCATATTTTTTTTTCCACGATCATATTTATTGCGTTTTAAAATAAATATTGATCAATTTTTACAAAGTTTTAAGTATGATATAATATATTTCATATTTTTAAATTACTATGAACTGAGTTTTTTACATTTTAGTTTAATAATTAACAACTTTATATTATACAAAAAATCAATCATTAACTATTATATATAAGATAAACAATAACAAAAGTAAGAGAATAAATAAGAGTCTAAATATATATATATATATATATATTTTAATCAAGCCAAATAGATAATGACCACACTTACTATTATTATTATTTTTATTTTCAAACAATATATAGATAGACACACACAAACAAAATGATTGAATAATAGCAACTGAATAGAATAACATAGATCTTACAGTTTTAACAAATCAATAACATGTTCTTCATTTTCCCTCTTCTCTCTCCCTATCTCTTGCTCCTTCATCTTCCCTCCTCTCTTTATCCCTCTTCCCCCATTTTCAGCTTTTGTTTTTTGTGTTTTTTTCGAAAGAAGCAGTTCAGAATGGTTAATTAACAGCGTAACGGATCGTTACGGCACCGTTACGATTGCTATAGCAGCCGCTACAGCCGACACACTTGTGAATCTCAATCATATTGCAAAAGCGGCCGTAATGGGTGGCGGTAACCACCATAACTGTTACGTAACGGCATTACGTAACGGTTGTGGCCGCTTTTTAAAACCTTGGGTCCAAGCCTTTCTATATATGCCTGTGACAGCTATCAAAACACAAATGTTGTTTTGTGAATAGAATAAGTTTAAAACTCCATTCCTTTCACTTTTCCATATGGTTGTGTGAAAGTGTTTTGTGAGTGGTTTTGGTTATACATTCAAGACCTGATCAATTAAGAACAAGATTCAAAGGCTTGAACATCATAGCAGGAGTTATTCTTTCTTGTTGAATTATTTTAGTTGTCACATTATCAGCCTCTGAATTTGTTTCTTAAGAAATGAGATATGTTTCCTTTCCTCTTCCAAAACGGATGTGTAAATTATAAATTGCTTTTTAAGCTCACATTGTTCAAACAATACATGACTCCTCAAAGTTGTAAATATGCTCAGAATGGCCGTCCATTCAAATCTATGGAACATTACCAGTGTTACATGAAGTTGCTTCCAAATGCCTCTATAAGTCCATATTCACGCTGTAATTGCATAGCACTTGAAAACTCTCAATTTAAGGGTTTAAAAAAAAATCACTAATGGAACAAAATATGTTGAAGACCACCATTTGGGAAGTGTTTCATTGAAGACCATAAACAAGTAGTGCTCCAACAGCACCAACACCAGCCACGAGCCCAATAACAACCCCAATCGGAGGTAGTCCCCCACCAATTGCCTTTCCAGTGTTCACGTCATACCCTGCGAACCTCTTCTTTGGTGCTCTGCATTGTGGGCATACATAGTCATCCGGCTGCATCCAAATACGCCAAAAACGTTATTAAGTAAATAAATAAATTCATCTAGACTTAGACTACAAACCGATGGAAGAATGACAATAAGGTTTTTCATTGTTTAGCAAAAACAATCATAGCGGATTAATTTACCTTGATACCAACCAATTACTATGTGAATCAGGTGTTTAATAATGTTTTAAATCCATTAATAGCCCAAACAGGCATAAAGCACGAACAAGTGACAGAACCATTTCCTTTTTTCTTTTTCACTTTTTGTTTTTTAAAAAAATATATAATTTGCCAGTTGGGTGGGGAGGAGGCTATTTTTAGGACTGAATGTGGCTGAGATGTTGAGAACTGATCAGACACCAGCTGTGGTACCCCTAGGAAGATTATTCTTCTAACAAAATAAAGAGACAAACTTGCCTGCTCCTCAAAAGGCTTTTGTAAGGTGTATATGAATCCACAATCAAGACATATGTGCGTTGCTCGGGCCTGAAACATGGTGAACCCAAATTATGTTTGGATGCACTACACATACAAAATCCATTTTGGAAAAATATATGAAGAAACAAAACAGAGCAAAAGGTCCTATGATGCCACAATGAGCCTTTCCTTTTGAGATTCAGTTAACTTCCGCCCAAAACGAGGAGGAGCTGGACGCTTTGGTAGTCTTTTAACATCTACATCAGCGCCTCTGCATCACAAGTCAGATCTAATAATTGTTAGGACTTGGTATGGGCCTTCTTCCTTGAAGAAATATGAAACCGGTTAATTATCAGTTTTGATTGCACTAGAGATTGTTAAAATGTAAACGGGAACAAGTAATTTGGTCACAAGCAATTGAAAATATGCATATGCGTAAAGACTAGTATCATATAATTCAATAATGTGACTAAAGGGCACATATTAACAGTGTTCAGAAAGTTTATCAATTAATTATGAAGCTTACCATATAGTATGGTGCTCACAACAAAGAAGCCCCATAGATGATTAGCAAAGCCAAGTGCCATGAGAATGGTGAAATGGAAAAATTAGTGAAACATAATATTTTGTTAGTCTTGCAACTGCTGGTCATGGTCTACATTTATAATGTTAACCATAGCCGTAGGTCTGGTTAAAACAATCTGAACTGATGATGCTAGCCCGAAGGGTTGAGGCACAAACTCTATGAGACTATAAGTTGACTGATTTGTTTTCTCCGTATAGTAGGTTGGTTTGCTATGTTCTCACTTTTGTGCGGCTGGCTGCATTATTAATGGTATGTTAGAATTTTCAAGCATAGTTCAAGCTAGTACTACCAAACCAAATATGCGTGAGACCAGTGACGGTTCAAGCAACTTTTAGAGTTCAAAATCATCACCAAAGTGAAGTTTGAACTCCATAGAGATGTAACCACAAGATAAAGAAAAGATACAAAAGAAAGGATAATATGAAATTAGTATAAAAATTCAGAACAATCTTATCTTATGATTAATAGTCATAGATTACTTTTAGAATCAACGATTCTCAACCCTAGTAATAAAAGAGACTCCATTTAACAAGTTTCATCACCATATAACCATAACTTTGTTTTGTTAATTGATCAATTATAGAATTGAGACACAACTTACACATGGTATCAATATCATTCTAAATGGAGTTTTTCTCGTAGGCTCCTTGATTTTTCTTATAAGTTTCTGTCAACATTTTATCTAATTTATGAGAAGTGTAAGTCACTGCTGGGATTTGAAAACTAAAACTGGTTATCCAAAACAAGAGGCAGTTCAAAAGTGTTAATCTGGCTTCTTGTATTCTGGGAAATTGCACATTGAATTGTGCACCAATCATATAGTGTAAATTACAAATGAAACAACTAATTTTCATACTCTCAAACGGAGGAGAGATGGAAACAGAACCTGGAAACAACAAAGTAGACAGAATCAGGCTTAGCTTGAATGGCAGTTTTGGTAAATCCGAGCTTATCAGCAGGCCAAAGCTCATCTCCAAAGAAGCTGCTAGTGTAGAGTACTTGGTCCCCAGCCTTCAGCCCTGCTTTTGCAGCATTCCCACCACCCTCTACTGCCTAAAATCAACAAAGAATACCCTCAAATTGAGAGACAATTAACCAATGAAGAGACCCAGATTCTAATTCTATTCAAGAGACTATAAAAAGTAATAAAAATTGCAGATTGAAATGAAAGGGAAAGAAGTAAAAGAATGAAGCTCACAGTGATGGTGACACCACCACCAGGTTTTTGACCCAAAGTGAGGCCTAGTGGTTTGTCAACTTCAACCTCAATGTTTTTAGGAGCCCTGGCGGTTCGTGCTGTGATCTCAAGACCTCTTCTTGTAATGTTGAAGCTGCTCTTGCCGTTGTTAGCTATGAAGGAATTGAAGAGACCCTTTTTGGCATCTTGAATAGAAAGCCCTTGAAAGGAGGTTCTCTGTCCAGAAATTGAGAAGGGCAATGAAAATGGAGTGAAATTGGGTTGTGGGAATGAAGACAAGAAAAGTAAGTTTTGGGTTTGGTAGGCATACCTGGGAGTGAGGAGTAGGAAGAGTAGGAGTATTAGTTTTGATGGAATGATTCCTTGTAAAAGCAGCAGAGCAAGATGAGGAGGCACCTGCAGCAACCACAGCTGATGACATGTTTGATGATATGCACAAAAACACTAACACAAACACAATCAATCAAGAGAGAGTGTGTGTGTGTGGAAGAAGTGTGGATTAATTGTCTTAGCATATATCCTGTGAGAGTGTTGGGTTTGTTGTTTTTTTGTGGACAGGAACGCAGCATCGGATAACGCACTGCTTGCGACAGCCACACGCCTGCTTCAGTTTGAAACATCCTCCTCAGCTACTCCATGTTATGTATGTATGTATGTATGGTAAGACTTCTGTTTCTTGTTTTTATTTTTTTAACTGAAAATTAAAAAAAAAAAAATGGTAAATTTTCGTTTTAAGATAAAAATTAAAAAGTTGTTTGATTGAGTTTGATAAAAATAACACTAATTGTTTTTTCGGAAGTTGTAAAGATTATTTTTTATCCTATGAAAAAATAATATAAAAATGATGAGTGTATTTTATTATTTTACCAAACCAATTTTTAGTTTTTAGTTTTTTTTTTTTCAAAAAAAAAAGATTTTAAAAACTAAGCCAAATTTGTTTTCAAAATAAATTTATACTCCTTTTTCTATAACTGCCAACGGATATTTCGATCCGCCTAAACCAATCGAACTGAACTGATTTGTCATATTTTGAACGGATGCGTGATGACGAGCGAACGATTGTGGATTGATTTTTTTCAATTCGCCTAGTTTTGGACGCATGACGGATTTGAGATTACTTTGGCCGTAATCGAACTACCAAACTGCGAGCACTCCTGGTAATTTGTAAGACTTTGTGTTTTCAATTTATTTAGATATTCTGTTTGTGTTTTTAATTGAAAAATAGTTTAGATATTTTGTTGTGTTTTTAATTTGAAAAACTTTTTATCAAATGACAAGAGTTGATAATTGGTATTTTTGTGTGAAAAATATAAGATTTAATTTTGTCATTTTAAAAAAAAATTAAATGGTTTTTTAATAAAAAAAGTAATGAAATAGTTTCGATAATGCATGGTTTTCTCATATGTATTTATTATTGGTATTTGACAATTTACTTGATAATCTTTTGATTATGTTAAGTTGGATTGTTATCCAAAAAAAATAAAATATTGACAAATTGTTGTATTATGTTTAAAATTTGTAAAAGTTTAAATCGCTAAATCTTTTTGCATCTATCTGTCAATCCGCCAATCCGCTCAATCTATATCTGTCAATCCAGCGCACGGATGCAGATTGATTTTTTTTAATCTGTTAATCTGGCGGACGAATGACAGATTGAATGTTCTCCGGCTACAACCAAACCGCGAATACCCCTAACTACAACTACCCACTCTCTGTTTGAGAGTCAGCAATCTCTAACCCTTCATCGCTCATGATATTTGGTCACCTTTCAATGTCCACCTTCTACCACAAGCCACCACCTTCTACGACTCATCAAACATATTTTTTTATAGAAATGACTTGGACTCCCAGTGAGGTGACTTCTAGCATTCTTACTGTTTTTTGATTGGCTCAAAATTATTATTATTTTCTGTCTTGCTCTCACAGCCCCTTTATTGGAGGTGGGGGTGTTAGGGGTCACCCCTCACTGGGATCCCTAGCATTGTTGATTTTTTTATATTTGTTTTCAAAAATTACACCAAATAATACCAAGAATAGTGTGTGAGAAAAAACTTGGACAGAAGTGGTTAGTTGACAATTGATAGAAAAAACTTAGTTGATAATTGCTAAAAAGCACCAACGCATTGCTTTGTTACTTGAAAAACACAAAAGAAAAAGAAAAAGAAAAATAAAAATATAACACTTAGACTGACGTAATTAGTCGAAGGATTCTTCGTTGCCTAAATCAATATCTTGCTAATACTAAACTAGAGAGTAACTGATTTTTAATGCTCGTGATTATACCTGATTTAGCATTCAAGCGTTAATAGCAGTTTGAGAGATATCTATCACGACACCCTATTATTTCACTCTATGTGGGATCACGTCCCATACCTACGACATTCTAGAATGGATAGGTGTATCTTTTGGGGGGAGTGAACTTACTATTGAGACGGTTTGGTATAGATTTTAGGAGCTGATTATAATCTAATTTATTTTAAAAGTTTATCTCAAATTGTTTAGTGTAATTTTTATTTATAATTTATTAAGTAAAAATAATTTAAAAAATTTGAAAAAAATAATTATTTAAAAGTTAAGAAAGGCATATTTTTAGTTTTTACACTCTCATTATCAAATTTTAACTTAAAAAAAAGTTCTATCAAACATGGCTTTTGGCAGTGTCTACCCCTACTTAGACACGGTGACCAGACCTCCATAAAAGCCTAGCTACATGTGAAGTAAATAAGCTCAGTAACACGAACCAGGATCCTCTCCTTGCCGCCTCCATACTTGCGCCCGTCCTTGCAGGCCTTCGGGTCCACTTTTAGGCCCAATTTTGATAATCCGAACCGTTCATATTTTATGATTTATTCAGTATATCATACCTGTAAAAAATCAAATTGATCGGATATCAGAAAGTATGTGTTTGAAAAATTGAACTAAAAACTATTTTTTAAATAATTTAATAAACAGTTTTTCAAACATATGCTTTCTGATATCCGATCAATTTGATTTTTTACAGGTATGATATACTGAATAAATCATAAAATATGAACGGTTCAGATTATTAAAATTGGGTCTAAAATTAGACCCGAAGGCTTGCAAGGAAGGGCGCAAGTACGAAGCTGCAAGGAGAGAACCTTGGCTCCAGTAACACTACCACCCAATATGCTAAAATCGCATCGTTCTATCCGTTAATTATAGATTTAAATTTTAAAATTCATAATCTGTTTTTGAAACCACTCTGCTTTATTATAGTTAATACATATATATTTTGAATCTCTAATAAAATATCAAAATAAAATGAGTAAAAGAGATTTAAGATGTGAAATATATTACAAATTAGTAGTTATATATTTAAAAAATATTATATAAAATTAGTTTGTGTTATATATATAAAAAAATATTATGCTAATTAGTGTTACATTTATGCAAATACTTGATAATTAGTTAACCAAAATCGCCAAAATCACGATTTAATTATTTGTCAATTCGTCAATCCGTTATTTAATTTATAATTTTACTCTCAAACAATTTGAATAAGACCGCACATGGTTACACCGTCATTTGTCTTGCTCGAGATTTACCTCTCGTAGACAACTTAACCACCTTTCATTAAACATTAAATAATATCAAAATAAAAGTTAAAATTGTAATAAATATGTATATTCATATTCTTTATATATATATGAATTGAGTTTATCTCAAATATAAATCGAATAAATTACATTGGTAGTTCTTGTAATTTTTTTTTTTTGAACCAGGAAATGCCCTAGGGCTACAACTGAGCATCAATGCTCAAAAAAGCTAAAAGGTGGGCAGGGGGATTCCTAACCCAATCTAGAGGAAGAGAACCTTTCAGCCTGCTAGTGGCAAGCCAATGAGCAACTAGATTAGCGCACCTAGGCACCCAAGAAAAGGATAGAGACCCAACGGAGCGCCAATGGGGAATATCACGAAAAATAGCAAGGCAGTTCCAGGGTGGTACCAGTTCAGAAAGACTTAGCTCAATGACCTCCTTGTTGTCACCCACGATTTGGATATTGAAGAGGCCTAGAGAATGTATGAAAGTGCCAGCTAAATGTACTGCTCTGGCTTCTCTTTCCTGGGTCGACGAGGACTGTGTAAGACTAACCAAACCATCAATCATAGTACCATTTTCATCTCTAAAAATAACTGCTAGAAACTCGCTTCACAATTAATCTTTAGCTTACCATGCGGGGTGTTTGGTCCAAGATAGAGCATGCTGATGTATAGCCGAAATGGGATTGACTCCAATAACTATTGTATTAATAGCATTACAAGATTCAGCACAAAGAAGAGATGCTAAAGCGATGGTATGAGCAGGGTCCACAGGGGAGTTGTTAAACACCCATTCTCGCTTTCCAAATACACCAGCCTACCACTACTATCCTTTCTACCAAGGACTTGCGTTCCGAACAAATGGAGCAGGAATTCATGATATTAACAATCCTATGTAGAGCAGACCCCAAGTTTTCCCCATCCACTTTGTAGCTTAAGTCACACCCAAACCAAACTGCTCAGGTCCAGTGTCAGTGAAATAAAAGATGTTCGATTGATTCAGATGCTTGACGACAGAATGAACACTCTGGCAAGGGAGCACAACAGTGCCGGTAGATTTTCTTTGGTAGCCACTTTATTGTAACACACTCTCCACCAAAAATTCTGAAATTTTGGGAGGGATCTTAAGTGACCAGGTAAGCTTCCAAAGGTCTTGAGGTTTGTGGAAGGAGGAAGAGGCTGGGGAACTACTGGCTGCTTGTTGGGTAAAAAGGGCCACATAATAGCCACCACGAACTTTGTACGAACCCTTCTTCGTGAAGTGCCAAATTAAGGAATCATCTGAACCCTTCGAGGAAGTGGGAATAGAGGATATGTTAAAAGCCTCATCCAGAAGTCACCAGTGCATGCAACTTATTGATATCCCAAACCTTGTTATTTGGGTTCAAAACTTCACTAACCTTAAGGTCTTGCTCCCCAAGAGGGCAAGGAGATTGAACCATGGAATTAGAAGTTTTGGGGCCATTTGTCCTTCCAGAAATGAATTGATTTGCCGTTGCCTACTTGCCACCTCAAACCTTTCCTCAGTAACTCTCTCCTTTGAAGCAAGCTAGACTAAGCCCAAGAAACATTCCTACCCATTGGGGCATTAAGGAAATCTGAATGAAGGTAGTAGATGCCTTTCAGAATTTGGGCACAGAAGAGTTGGGGTACTTTGTCAAACGCCAACCTTGACGAGCAAGAAGGGCGAGGTTGAAGGCTTTGAAATCTCGAAAACCCATGCCCCCTTGAGTTTTAGAAGTGGATAGGCTGTCCCAACTGGCCCAATGTATACCTCTATCTTCTGGGTTCCCTCCTCACCAAAAATTATCAATGTATGAATTTAGCCTATCGCTGAAACTCTTGGGAGTGCAAAGCAAGCCATGGCATAAACATGGATGGCTTGGACTACTGATAAGATCTCGCACCTTGATTCAGAGAGTAGATTAGCTTTCTGAGAGGGAAGATTTGCGCCGGACAGTACGGCCGAGCGAAGCTAACGACAGACGTGGCGGACAACACGGCACCGAGCTAACTTCTACATTTGCGCTGCCACCGAGATGTCGGTCGAGATCTTTGGCCGCCGAAATGCGACCTTCACGTATGGGGCGAGCTCGGTTGACCGGATGGTAACCGAAAGTCTTCTCTTGTTCGGTCCAAATGGTTTGGCTTGCATGGCCTTTGAAGTCGACCGACCGCATACATGAACCAATACCGCCGAGTCATGACGCTTCTAAGTGCACGGCGACGGATGCGGTTAGGCGAACGCCTCGCCGACCAACCGAGATAGGTGTGCTCCGTGTGACCAAGAGTGAATGTGTAATCGGTGAATGCCGACCTACCGCGGCGACGTTAGCCTAATGAGCCGGTCAATATCACCGCCATGGGTTTCACCCTTCGCAAGGGGAGCCGGGATGCCTAGCTCGGTTATGTGCACGTGATGATAATTTCGCAAGTGTTTGGCCGGTCGTGGTACTCAGATTAAGAGCGCCACCGCCAATGGCGTGGGCGAGAGGACATCTGCTCCAAACGCCAATCTGTTAAGCGATTCGCATGTGCGCGAAGGAGGAGAACCTTTACACGTAAGGTGGTGAGAGGCGAAACCGCCACCGTCCGAGGAAGGACAACAGAGGTAGTCGCGCCAAGAATCTCAGGCTGCAAGGCAGCCTAGATATAGAGAAGGGAGGGCGGACGTTTCTGGTATGCGAATTCTCTCTCTCAAAAACTCTCTCTCTTCTCGTCTTCTTGCTCACTGAACTGACTTGAGCGTCGGAGGGTTTTTCCGGCACACCACGGCCGGGCAGCTCACCGTTCTTGTTTTGCAGAGACAGACGCCGTTACCAGAAGCTCGACGTTCAAGGCGTACGGAGAGACGTGGATATTTCGCCCCCGTACAATTGGCGCCGTCTGTGGGAAGTTTTTTGGATTTACAACCCTTGTTCTTCGAGCTTCATCCACTGTTTTCATGGCTAACAACGACGAAGTACCGTTGTCGTATGTCCGCAGGAGAGAGGGCCTCCCGAATGTCCCAGCAATGGCGGGCCTTGAAACTTCTTCGCGAGGCGCGCGAGACAAACGTGGGAGGAGTTCCGATCGCTCTCAGAGCCCAGAAGGTCGCCGACGCCGTGGAGAATCCCGAGCGCAGCGCCTGGAGCACAAACTCAAAGATCAGGACGCCCTCATCTGCAAGATGGCGGCGGAGATGGAGATGCTGAAGCGTCAAGTTAAGGGGAAGGGTGTTGCTGGAGAGGGCAACCTCAGTGAGCGCGCCCCCTCCCCTCGCTCTAGCAGTCGCCGCCCAGGGAGGACGCACTCAATCTCCATCACCAGGAACTATGGTGAGGGAGACTCCGGCCAGAGAGAAGGCAGATCCCTCACTCGCGATAGCACATACCACCCCTCTCACCCGACGCCGTCGTCGCGATCTTTTTTCTCCACACGTTCCAGGGATTTGAGGGATGTGCTGGAGGAAAGGGCGCGCCGTCGGGAGACACAGAGAGTGCCGGCATTACAGAGGTTGAGCGCTCCAGTTCGTTGCAGTGAAGAGGTGGCGATGCCTGCTCCCAAAGTGATGACCCTATTTGGAGGACAAAGAGGCACGCCTAATACCCACACCGTTGTCCCAATCGAGAGCACACCGCCTCACGGATTCCACCAATTAAGTTTACTTTGTATGACGGAAGACGGATCCAGACATGCATGTGAGTCACTACAGGCGGTGATGGTCACACCGCGCAACGACGCCTGATGTGTTCTCATATTCCCAAAGAAGCTTGGGAGAGCCGGGTTTGAAATGGTTCGAAGGCTCTTGAGGGAGTATTGAGGGTGGCGGCACTAAGCGGAAGCCTTCGTCACCAGATTCAAGACCAACACTCGAACTCCGGAGGTCGACCATCTTCTGGGTGTCAAGGTGGCTTCTGGATGTTCATTGAAGGCATACAATGCCAGGTACTGGGAAACTTACAACGAGATCCTCGACTGCCCCACCAACCTGGCGATTTCAAGACAAGCGAGGCCTCCCGCGGACATAGGTGCGAGACTTCGCTCACCATCGTCAACCCACAACCATGGAAACTTTGATCTGCGGATCAACGAACACATCCGCGTGGAGGATGATGCCGCCCGCAACCGAGAAGGCTAATCCGTTAAGTGGCGCATGTAAGAATGGGCGTAAGGTTCACGCAAGAACAAGATGATGGCCGCCCAAACAACCATGGGAGAGATATAGGAGTTCGATTTTGAAAGACATCTCAGAAGAAGACCGAGGAAAATGGGCATAAAACTCACGCTTGTAAGTGGCCGATCCATTTCTAGAACATAAAGCTCGCCAATCAAGATTTGTTATGAGTTCTTTTTTTGTAATCCTTTTTGCCATTGGCGCAATGAAACAAGTAGACCATTTTCTTGAGGATTGTTGTATTTTTGCATCGCCAAGCGGATTTAGTGCGTCCGAGGGCAACTAACGATCAATTTGACGAAAGAAAATTCCTTGCGGGCGGATTTTGCTCGGCAAGAGGTTTGTTGGTGGTTTTGATCAACTTTGGAGTTCTTGTCGAGCCGACCTCGCTCGCCGAGAGCAAGTTGTCGAGCGGACCTTGCTTTCGACCTTGGAGTTCCTTGAGTGACCTCGCCGCCGAGGGCAAGTCGCGGAGCGGACCTTGCTCACGACCTTGGACTTCCTGCCGAAATGATTTTGCTCGCCAAGACAAGTCGCCGAGCTAACCTTGCTCACGATGGAATTCCTCATGAGCTGACCTTGCTCGCCAAGAAGCAAGTCGCCGAGCGGACCTTGCTCGCCGACCATGGAGTTCCTTGCCGAGCTAATTTTGCTTGCCAAGATGCAAGGTGCCGAGCTCACCTTGCTCACCGACCTTGGAGTTATCTGCCGAGCGGATTTTGCTCACTAAGAAGCAAGTTGCCTAGCTGATTTTGCTTGCCAAGATGTAAGTTGCCGAGCTGACTTTGCTCGCCAATGTTGAAAATCCACGCCGAGCTAAGTTGATTTTGCTCGGCCATGGAGGTTGATGTTTTGTTCAACTCCAAGCTTTTTGTCCGAGATAATTTAGCTCGCTCAAGGAAGTTGACGTCGTGTTCAACTCTGAAAAGCTCTTGGCCGAGACGATTTAGCTCGGCCATGGAGGTTGATGTTTTGTTCATCCCCAAGATTTTTGACTGAGATGATGGCGTGAAGCCACATGGCATCGAAGAGATGACTTTGTCAGTACGGCTGTACGATCGATGACAAGACTACTGGCGCAACTCAGAAGACCGACCAAATTTGATAGCTCGGTCATGGCGATAATCCCAATCACGATCAGCTCGGATGGGATTAAGGGGCAATTGAGAGGGAAGATTTGCGCCGACAAGACGGCGAAGCCGGTTAACGACAGACGTGGCGACAACACGACCGAGCTAACTTCTACATTTGCGCTGCCACCGCCTTAACTTGCATCGGTCGAGATGTCGGTCAGATCGCCCGCCGAAGCGACCTTCACGATGCGTAGTGAGCTTCGATCGACGGATGGTAACCGAAAGTCTTCTCTTGTTCGGTCCAGCGGTTTGGCTTGCATGGTTTGAAGTCGACCGACCGACATGAACCAATACCGCCGAGTCATGGCGCTTCTAAGTGCGCACGGCGACGGATGCGGTTGGGGCCGGAACGCCTCTGGCCGACCAACCGAGATAGGTGTGCTCCGTGTGACCAAGAGTGAATGTGTAATCGGTGAATGCCGACCTACCGCGGCGGTTAGCCTAATGAGCCGGTCAATATCACCGGCCATGGGTTTCACCCTTCGCAAGGGACGAGCCGGGATGCCTAGCTCGGTTATGTGCACGTGATGATAATTCTCGAAGTGTTTGGCCGGTCGTGGTACTCCGATTAAGAGCGCCACAGGCCAATGGCGTGGGCGAGAGGACATCCGCTCCACTTAACGCCAATACCGCAGGCGATTCGCATGTGCCGAAGGAGGATGTAACCTTTACACGTGTAAGGTGAGAGGCGAAACCGCCACTGTCGAGGAAGGACTGCTGAGGTAGTGCGCGCACAATCTCGGAGCTGCAAGGCAGCCTAGATATAGAGAAGGGAGGGCGGACGTTTCTGGTATGCGAATTCTCTCTCTCAAAAACTCTCTCTCTTCTCGTCTTCTTGCTCACTGAACTGACTTGAGCGTCGGAGGGTTTTTCCGGCACACCACGCACGGCACCACCGTTCTTGTTTTGCGAAGACGACAGTTAAGCTCGACGTTCAAGGCGTACGGAGAGACGTGGATATTTCGCCCCCGTACACTTTCCAACCTTGCATCTTAGAGAGAGCTTTTTCCATCAAAAATTCATAAGCCTCACTCTTAGATCTGCCCTAAAAGGACAGAAAGCCCAGACACTTAGCTCTTCTATTAATCAGTGAAATACCCATTAATGAACAAATTGTTTGTTGCACTTGATCCGAAGTATTGGCTGAAAAAATGATACTAGACTTATCAAAATTAATGAGTTGGCCCGCAGCATAACAATACTCCTCCAAAATTGACTTAAGAACATGGCACTCCTCCAAATCAGCTTTCAAGAACAGAAGGGCGTCATCCGTGAAAAATACGTATGTCAAGATAGGACAAGACCTCTTAAATCTCAAACCAGAAAGATTATAGTCCTAAAGATGTTGAGAGAGATTGATAGACAACACATTTGCGACTAAGGTGAAAGGGGATCACCTTGGCGGAGGCCACGAGAAGGAATGAAGGAGGCCCTTTTCTTTCCATTTGCAAAAATTGAGAATGAAACTGTAGTAACCGTTTCCATCACCCACTGAATCCACACTTTTGAAGCCCAACCTCACCAAGAGAGCTCTAAAGAAGTCCCACCGAACCTGTCATAGGCTTTGTTGAAATGCAATTTAATACATGCCTCACTACGACCCCTCTCTTTTCAATTTGAGCTGATGAAAGGCTTCATGAGCAATCAGAATATTATCTTGAATGAGCCTTCTAGGTACAAAGGCACATTGTTGCGGCAATATAATTTTCTTGAGCACTGGCTTGAGGTGGTTGGCAAACAGCTTGGTGATGATTTTTAGACTAAAATTACACAAGCTGATGGGTCGGTATTGAGTGAGTTTTTCAGGGTTGGGAATTTTTGGAATGAGGACAAAATTTGTTTGGTTTAGCTCCTTAAGAAGATAACCATTTGAGAAGAAGTTGTGCACTGCATTACACACATCATTGCTAATAACATCCCAATAGGTAAGATAGAATACCCCGGAAAAACTGTCTGGACCTAGGGCTTTGAGAGGACCTAGTTGAAACGTAGCTGTTTTAATTTTGGAGTTGGAGAATGGCCTTACAAGGGCTGTATTCATTTCACTTGTCACCACCCTTTGGACATTAGAGAGTGCCCCATTGAAGTTGCGGGGTGGGCTGCTCGTAAAGAGGTTAGAGAAATACCCCAAGAGGTGTGAGTTGATTTTCATCTTTTGAGGTCAGCCATTGATTAGCGTCATCCAACAATTTAACCAGTTGATTGCGTTGTCTTCTCCGAGTAATAGTAGCATGGAAAAAAGCAGAGTTTCAGTCGCCGTATCAGAGCCATTTAACTTTAGACCTTTGATGCAAGAACATTTCCTCCCTAAGAAGCACCTCTTAAATTTCAGATTGAATACCACGTAGTGCTTCAATGTTGTGAACATCTGGAAAAGCATCTTGAAGCACGTTAAGTTGGGATTTAAGGTGTGCAAGCTTAATTTTGTTATTTCCAAACTCTTCTTGACTCCAAGCCTTTAACCCATGTCTGCAAGTTTTCAACTTATGGTTTAACTGAAACATCAGAGACCCAAGCTGTGAGGTTTTTGCCAATTAGGCTCAATAACATTGTGACGGTTTGGGGATGTGGTCCACATGGACTCGAATTTGAAGATTCTAGGAACTTTCCGAGGTGGAATGCAAGTGTTGAGTACCAATGAACAGTGATCAGACCCTAGAGAGATTTCGTTAAAAACTTGGACAAAATGGAACAACTCCCTCTAATCAACTGTAGCAACAACACGATCTAAACGCTCTCTAATATTATCAGCCCCCATTTGATCGTTGGTCCAGGTGAAAGCTTGGCCTTTACATTCCAAATCCATTAGAGCACAACCATAAAACATTCTCTGAAAATTTTCTGTAGTGTTTTGAAAAGTTGGTAAAAAGTTGGTTTTTTGATTTTTTTAGCCTATTTTGTCTTTTTATGAGTAGAAAATATGAGAGGTGATATGACTTAAAATGGGTAAAAAGTTAAAAGTTAACTTTTTATTTTGTTCCCAAAACACCCCTCTTCGCCTAGAGGGTCAGGCAACACCACCTGATTTTTTCAAAATAGAACCTGCCTCATTGAAATCTCCCAAACAAAGCCAAGGGAATTGATTCTCTACAGCAATGGTCCTTAGGTAATTCAAGAAATCACATTGACACTGCTCTTGAGGTGGGGCATATGAAAAGGTAGTCATCCAACGGTTTCCCAAGTGAGATTATACAGCGAAAAATATTCTTGGATTTGTGGCGTACATCAATTTGCACCTCATTCATCCACCAAAGAGCTAATTCTCTAGAGAGACCCACATGATACACATAGCTCCCATTTTGGAACTTAAGGCTTAAATCGACACGTTACAACACAACCTTTTTATTTGAAAAATGCTTGAGAGCTCTAGGACAAGAGCTCTAAAGCATGCACTAATGACATGGAGCTGTGTGAGGTCCAGCTTGGTGTGATGTTTTAGCTGGAAATTTTTTTTTTTTTTTGGACATGTCAGCTCAGTTAGAGCTCTACTTTTAGAGCTCTAGATCATTGTTGCCTTTATTTTTGGTTTCTATCAGGAAGACCACAGTTGGGCTATGGGTTACACATAACTCTCGGAGGATCTGGACTGTCAGGGGTCGCCCAATCCCTTGACAGTTCTAGCTTATCATAAGCATGAGGCTTGTGGCTGTTTAGGGCCAGCTATCACCGCCCATCTAGAAGGGTCAGAAAGAAAAGTACTTGAAACCTGGGAACATAAATCATCTTCTTGGGTGTTATCCAGATATACTTGGCTAACTTGAACATTCATGTGAGTCAGAAACTCAGTTGTAAATTCACCATGACAGATTGCTACTTCTGCTAAACCAGTTTGAGCAAGAGTGAGCGATTATGGAACTAGTTTATTTTTGCTTTTCCATGGAAGATTACGACCGCCTTTAGGCTTGTAAAAGGGGTTAGAAGGACCCAAGGGAGGGGGATTAGGGACCAAGTGTGAGGGTGGATGGGTAGTTAATGGAACAGAAGAGGTAAGTTTGAGGAGTTTTTGTTTGTGGTTAAACGGTTGCTCATCGTCTGAGTTTTTACATTTGAGGGAAAGCCCATGGAAAATGGTTGAGAGAGTTAAATCAGAGGCTTTTGGGCTTATGGACTGAATTTTAGGGTGTGATTAGCATATGGATAAAAGTTAATGTGGGCTAGAAAAGGGAGTTTGGGCTTTCAGGGTGTTCAGTAACAAAATAGGTTTGGGCTTTCGTTGTGGGCCGAAGGTGGTTAGAGGCCCAAGGGCTAGGTCAACAATCGAAGGGGCTAAGGGGGGTTTCTTTCTCAAGAGGAGTTGTTGAATTATTCTGAATAGGGAATGAGCTTGAGATGGGATAGTTACTGCTAAGGAGATAGATGGCAATGTAGAACTAGGACGTGGCCAATTAATACTGGATTCAGGTACATCAACCTCCACATTGTGTACTGGGTCGCAGTGGTGCCTCTGCTCCTCAACGATCGTGGGGCGATTTTTAGTATTTGCCAAGGGATCATGCTTTTTGTAACATCGTCTAGGGATGTCCATGCGCGTTAAATGGTTCGAATTCTTGATTTCTTGGATTTATTCTTATGAGTGCAATGTAAAACATAAATGAAAGTCCAAATTTAACAACTTTTTATAAAAAATCCATTTTAATACAAAATCTTTGTCAAAAATAGATTACATTACCAGATCTTACAGTCGCCACCTAATATTTTTTAAAAAATTAGATACTCGTGACTCGTGTCAAGACCACTGTTTATCGTAACTAAGGATGCTTGACTCAAAACCTTAGGTATGAAAGAGGAAGGCCATTAATTGGGCATCTCCGTTTACCCAATCAAAAACATCGGCCTTTACTAAACCATAATATGAGTTTTATTAACTTTATATGTTCATATTCTGGTTATTAAATAACTCATACAATTTACTGTATGAAACATACAAGTATAGACTATGCCACTCATTTTGAAACAACTTAATTTCATGTAGTTTGAAAAAGTTTTGAAGACGTACAACTCAAAGAAATTGAGTTGAGTTTACAAATATGAAAATCAATATCATTCCAAATTAAGCTATGCAACCTTTATCTACCAGCACTTATACAGTTATATTAAGTAGCCTCGTGGTAGAATGCTAAATATAGTAAGAAAAATATGCACAAGCGGGATGCTAAAACATATAAACTTACTGTACGGGAAAGATGTATACCTTCTCGTATAATCCTGTTGATCAAGTCTGCGTTCCTCTGTACGACGTCGCTCTATCACCTGAAAACACAAACGTGAGCTGGCCGGCGGGTGTGTGCCGGAAACCTCTCCGATGCCTAAGTCAGTAAGCAAGACAAGAAGGCAAAAGCTCAATGTATTCAGGGAACAAAAGTTGCATTACCTCTTCGAAGGTGATATTGGTGAGCTTATATAGGTTTCGCGTAGCACAATCCTGGTAGGACTTTTTTTCCTCCAAGTGTAGAGTCCTTCTAGGATTACTCCTCCTTGCGTAGAGTCCTCCTTGGATTCATATTCCTGGAAGACAATGCTTATCCTCCAACACCCCCCTCACTGCTTAAACCAAGTGAGATGGTTCTTCTTATGGCCGGACTACTTCAGGACCGAAGTAACTATTAATTCGGCCCTTACCTCACTCTTCCTTACCTCGGTTTTCCCATACTGAGACCGAGCTAGACATAAGGGAATTAAAACCGAGCTATCTTTAAAACCATAGCTACTTCGGTTCCTCACATGCTATAACCGAAGTAACCATCGAAGGCCGAAACCTCCGTGCTACTTCACCCAACCGGAGTAGAGCTCAGTCCTTCCAAGACTGAGCTAACCACCTCGGCTGCGTGACCGGTCTATCTTCCAAGTTACTTCTCCAAACCGGAGTATCCTACATGGCCCTTCCACTCGGCCCTCTTCATTTCGGCCCTAAGGCCTAATACCCAGCTCGACCCACTAATATATAAATTACCCTCTCAATTGCCCCTTAATTCCATCTGCACAGCATGATTGGGATTACATGCCTACAATCCTTTAGCTACTCCGGCCGAGCTGAAAACCTTTTTAGGTTCTTTAGCCGTGCTAAGCTTAAGCCGAGCTGAGCACGTCCGGTCAAACGTCTCTTCAGTCACAGCAACTGAAGCGTTCAACATTTCAATGACACGTGGCAAGCCCCTATTAGCCATTTACAGCTGTTGCGCCGCCCTCGTACTCCGAAAAATTTTGAACAGTCCCGCGTTTTTTCCCTCCTTCCACTTACACAAAACGAACCAAATTATTTTTAATCTCACTCTACTCGACTCTTCTTCTCTCTGTGCTCCTGCTATTCCAACCACTGAGCTTCCTGAATCCATGTTCTTCATTGTTACTGTTGCTGTTGCTCCCACCTTTACCTTCCTTTTTGTCTGGTAAGTATTAATACTTTGTTCTTTTCTTCTTTTCCTCTGCTTTCATTCCATAGCTTCAGCTTTGTATTTTTACGAAACACTTTCTCTTTGTGCTTTCTGGGAAAAATTTTTCATAAGAACACTCTGAATACCATGATGTAACCTGTAGAGCATAGCCTAGATCTAAAAACATGTCCCAACCGAACTAGATCACTGTTCTTGCTATATACAAATTTAGGTGAACTGAAACCGAACTAGCACTTGTACACATAACAGTAGTTTCAATAGACCACCAACTGACTCACATTAGCCGAAATAAGAACGCACCGAACTAGAAAATCTTAGTTCTCAACCGAACTAAGCCTCGGGGCTAGGCCAGCTTTCTCAGTTCCTAAACCGAACTCAGAAAGCTGTCCCTTGATGCTTAGCCGAAGTAACAAAAACCATAGGCGGAACCGAGATAGCCCATCATCATACCAAACCGAGATAACAAGCACCTTGTTGGAACCGAAGTAGATCCTATAGTACCGTATGTAGCCGAAATAAGGCATCCTTTCTTGCTTTGTTCTTGTAGCACGGTCAATGATCTGTGCTTGACCACTTTGTTCTTCCACTTTGCAGACTTTAGGTTGTCCAGGCCATTCTCTTTGAAGGCTCAACCGAGCTACTGAGCACAACTTCTCCAGCCGAACTAATTTATTTCTTATTTATCTGATAAATGGGGAAGTACAGATTCCTAGTAGAAACCCCAGGCGGCCTAGCCGAATTTAGGAAGGATTACAAAATTCCAGCCGATGTAAATCTCACTTTAGCCGAACAAGATGTAGACCCATGGGGCAATGAAGGCTTTGTCCCCTTTACCCTCCAATCCATAATAGAAACCGGACTCAGATTCCCAGTCCAACCCCTAATATGTGAATTTCTAAGACAAACCAGACTATGCCCCACCCAGCTGTCTACTAATACATACCGAATAATCATGGGTATAGTCAAGATCGAACCAACAAACCGGTCTAAACCTAGGTTTGGCCGAGATACTTCACCAATACTCCATAGGATCAAAAAATGAAGGCTGGTGTTACTACTTGAGAGTACGCCGTGGCCGAGAGAAAATAATAAAACACACACCGGACAAAGACTTAAACGATGATGACTTCTTTTGGGTCTCTGGGAATTTCGAGGACCACCAGGCCCAGATTCCTGGCTGGGCTATAAACTAGAACAAAGGAATTCCTGGTACACTTACTTCGGTTATATTTCACACTTTTCTCTACTTCGGCTCTTTTATCTTATACCGAACTAATAGTTCATCTTCTTTTGCAGATAAAGCCCATCTTCTTTCAAACTACGGCTACCCCAACCTCGATCTTCTGCGCGCCGCACTACGAGTAAAGGAGAGAAGTTGGGCAAAGCTCCTAGACTTCGAACCGACCTACCATTACTCCGGTCGCCGCAAAGCAAGGGTAACCGACTTCCTGCTTGAAGACGCGCCAGAACCGGACCCAAACTTGCCTCAGGTCAACCTTGTTCCACTCACCGCTGAGCAAGAAATGGCTAAAAAGAACAGATTGAAGGCCCTCCTAACCGAAACAACTCCAGCCGAGGTTCAGGGAATCGGCCGTGCCACCGAGACCGTGGTGGCACTTCCATCTCAACGGCCATCTTCATCACGACCAAGCAAACGTGCCCGGACTAACCAAACTGAGCCACGTCTTGCTGATGAAGACGAGACCGTCCTGCCAGCAAGTCCTCCACCAAGCCCTCAACCGAGCCTCCAACCGGAACCTACCGACCGAACCGCTTCTCCCAAGTGGACTCCTGTGCTCACCTTCAATGACCGAGACATCACTGCATCTGATTCGGTGGTCTCAGAGAAGGATCATCAAATGGCCTTCAACTTGGCCAAGAGTGTGTGCCTCCCCAAAGACATGGAGCACCACTACAAACAGCTCAACACCGAGCTAAAATCAATCCGGTCCTCCACTAAGTCCATGGTCCCGTAAGCGATTCTTTCCATGTAAGATTTCTTCTTCTCTTTTGTTTTCAACTTGGAGTCCGGCTAACGTTATTCCTTCTTTGCAGGCCATCCAGAAAAACCAAGTCACTCACAGGAGGGTCATGGAGCTTAGGAGGAGTACCAGAGAGGCCATGGCTGAGGCCGAACTAAGGACGGCCGAACTGGAGAAGGCGAAGAAGCAATTGGCTGAGCTTCGAGAAGTAAACGGTCGGCTGACCGAGATCGCCAATTCGGTCGAGGCCGAAAAGAAAAAAGTGGCCATCGAGGCAAAAGATAGATACCTGCGTATCTTATCTGCCATCGAGAAGAAAAAGGACACCGAGATAAACTAGTTAAAGGAGGAGATGAAGAAGGCCGAGAAGCGGGGCTTCAAGGAAGCCGAAGACGCCTACACCCTACAATGCAACGCAGCAAAAGATCTCTTTTTTAAGTGCGGCTGGAGGTCTGCGGTGGAGAAGCTCGGTTGTACGTCTAACACCGACGTCTACAACGCTCCACCGTACTCCATTCCAGCTTCGCTCACACAATACGCGGCCGATCTCCAAAAAGCCTTTCTCGAGGGGTCCGGTGACGATGATGACGATGATGATGAAGATGAGGAACCATCTCACACTCCGGTTGTCAACGAGCAGCCGAACGATGAGGCAGTTTGGTCTGAGCCAATTATTGAGAATCCAACTCTTGGGCTGCAACCGACTGACACCGAAGTCCCACTTCAAACCGTGCTCCCCTCTGACACTGGACTCCAGGCGACTGCTGATGCAGAATTTGATGCCGAGCTTGACGCACTTCTCGGTTGATTTTTTTTTTTTTTTTTTTTTGGTATTTGAACTTTTTTGTAACCGGGCTGCAGCCCCTCCACTTGTACTTCTCTGTTTGTTAATGAAAAAATTTTCTTCAACTCTTATTCCGGTTTTGTGTGTGTATGCTTGCACTTGTAATGAATGTTCAATACCTTCATTTGCCCAACTGTGATCTCGGCTAGCTATCTAGCTCACTAGCCAACCACTCTTCAGCCGATATAACCTACTCCGGCTGAAGAGTAACAAGAGTTCGTTTCATCCAGCCAACCACTCTTCAGCCGATATAACTTACTTCGGCTGAAGAGTAACAAGAGTTGGTTTCATCCAGCCAACCACTCTTCAGCCGATCAAGCTTACTTCGGCTGAAGAGTACAAAGAGTTGGTTTAATCCAGCCAACCACTCTTCAGTCGATCAAGCTTACTTCGGCTGAAGAGTACAAAGAGTTGGTTTAATCCAGCCAACCACTCTTCAGCCGATCAAGCTTACTTCGGCTGAGGAGTACAAAGAGTTGGTTTAATCCAGCCAACCACTCTTTAGCCATACACTTACTTCGGCTGAAGAGTGCAAAGAGTTGGTTTAATCCAGCCAACCACTCTTCAGCCATACACTTACTTCGGCTGAAGAGTACAAAGAGTTGGTTTAATCCAGCCAACCTCTAGGTTGGTTTTTCCAGCCAACCTAGAATACAGTGTTTGGTTATTCCGACCAAACGTCCTGCAGCCTGGATCCTTATCCTGGGCTTAGGAGGGGTAATAGTTGGTTTAATCCGCCCAACTATGTTTACAATACTACTAACTTACAAAAGTTACGTTCTGCTAAAAATAAATATGCTAAAAAAGAATCGATTTGTCTTATTGATGAAATGAAAAATTTACATATACTTAAAGAGAAAAAAGAAAAAGGCTAAAAGTAAAATAACTTAAGATTGGCAGTGTTCCATGGCCTAGGAATTGCTTTGCCGTCCTTATCTTCCAAGTGGTATGCCCCTTTTCCTGCTAATCCGACCACTTTGTAAGGACCTTCTCAGTTAGGACCTAACTTGCCGCCTCGGGACCAATGTGTTGCCCATAACCTTGCGAAGTACCCAATCGCCGATCTTGAATTGCCTTGGATGCACAGTTTTGTTATATTTCCTAGATAGTTCTTGTTGGTAGGAGGCGATGTGAACCAATGCTCTTTCTCTTCTTTCTTCTGCCAAGTCAAGTTCTAGTGCGATGGCTTCCCCATTTAGGTCTGGATCAAAGTTTTCGCTCCGAATTGTGGGGAGCCCAACTTCTAATGGGATGACTGCTTCCATGCCATAGGCTAAGGAGAATGGAGTTTCTCCTGTTGACCGCCGTGGTGTGGTGCGATAAGCCCATAAAACATGAGGGAGCTCTTCTGCCCACTTGCCTTTGGCTTTCTCCAACCTTTTCTTCAATCCGTATAAAACTACCTTGTTTGATGCCTCGGCTTGACTGTTTGCTTGGGGATACGCCGGTGTAGAATTGTAGAACTCTATCTTGTAGTCTTCGCAAAAGCCTCTGAAAATTCTGCCGTCGAACTGAGTGCCGTTATCCGAGATTAGTGCTTTCGGTATGCCAAAGCGAGTGATGATGTTTTGCCACACAAACTTCTTCACATCTTTTTCCTTGATTGACGCCAAGGCTTCTGCTTCCACCCATTTTGTGAAGTAGTTCGTTGCCGCAAGAAAGAACTTCTTGTTGCCTGGTGCTGTTGGAAGTGGACCTACTATGTCTAAGCCCCACATTGCGAAAGGCCATGGACTAGTCAAAGGTAGGAGTTCTCTAGCGGGTTGGTGTATTTGGTGCGCAAACTTCTGACACTTTTCGTATTTTTTGACATACTTCTCTGAATCTACTTGCATGTATGGCCACCAGTATCCTTGTGAAATAGCTCGGTATGCCAATGATCTCCCTCCTTGATGGCTGCCACATACCCCCTCATGTATTTCGAACAGGAATGCCTCCACTTTGCTGGGGTGGACGCACTTTAAGTAAGGTCCTGAGAACGACTTCTTGTATAATGCCAAGGATGGAGAGAGCCAAAATCACTGTGACTTTGCTCTTATTTTGTTGGCTTCTTTCTTTTCTTCTGGGAGTGTGCCGTCCTTTAGGAATAGTATGATGGGATCCATCCAAGAAGGACCTAACTCTGCACAACATACCTCTTCAGCTTCTGGGTCTTCAATGCTTGGTCTAGGTAGATAGTCGATTAGCAGTGGGTGAGGAATGGAGGTGTTCGCCATTGAGGCGGCTCATAGCTCGCTCCGCTTCATTGCTCCTCTCCGCGATCTGTTCTATTCTCACTACTTCGAACTTCTTTATCTCTGCTCTGACCAAGTCTTGGTACTTGGTCATCCTGTCATCCTTTGCCTCATAGTCGCCAGATATTTGGTTTACCACCAGCTGCGAGTCGCTGTAGACCATGAGCTCGGTGGCCTTCATGTAGAATGCCGACTTGAGACCTGCTAGAAACGCTTCATACTCTGCTTCATTAGTTGATGCTGGGAAGCCTAGGTTGATTGCTTGCTCTATTACTAGGCCGTCTGGAGAGATGAGGACTATACCAAGTCCTGCTCCATGCCTATTGGATGCTCCATCCACGAAGAGCTTCCACATCTCTCCGACGAACAACTTCCAGCAGGTGGAGGGATCGGATGATGTTTTGGGATCTTTCATGTTACTGGTGGCTTCTTCGGAGTCGATGCTTGCTGTCTGCCCCTTGTTCTCAGTTTGCACCAAGTCTGTGTTTACCGGTGAGTCCTGACTTGGTGTAGCATGGGTCACTTCTTCCTTCTTTTCTTTACTCTGGTCTGCCTTGGGGCCTGACTGAGCAATCAGCACTAGGGGTTGCGTTATTCCGACGTCAACCTCCATCCCTAGTTCGGCTGTTTCAGTCAGGTCGACTGGGCAGATGTGATGACTTCCAGGGGTGAACTCATGACAAAATCGCTAGTGCTTGAGCCTTTATGGCGGTTCGGGTTGGAACTTGATGTCGATCGTCCCAATTCTCTCGCCCACTTCAAAATTCGCCCGTAAAAGTTCGCTCTTTCAAATAAAGCCTTGAGTGGGAAGGTCAGGAGAACAACTATGGTGTGGGTGTGAAAGTACGACAATTTCCTTGAGGCCATCATCAAGGCCAATGCCGCTTCCAGGGCAAGTACCTTGTTTCGGCGCCCAAGAACGCCTTGTCGACATAATAGATGGGCAAGTGTTGGATTCCTTCATGACCAACATCGCACTAATTGCATGTCATGACATCGCCAAGTAGAGGAAGAGTTCTCCTCCAGGTACTGGAGTGACAAGTAGTGGTGGAGAAGACATGTATTCCTTCAAACTTTCCAGAGCTCGGACGCATTCTTCATCCCACTCAAACTTAGCTTTTAATGACTGAAAGAATGGACGCAATCTGTCTGAAGACCTACCGATGAATCGGTTAAGTGTCTGCCGCCATGCCGTGAGATGTCAGACTTCTTTCACCGAAGTTAGGCCTTTCTAACTCTGAATTGCTTTGATTTGGGAGGGTGCCTCAATACCGGTTGGTCACCAGAAACCGAAACTTGCTGCACCTACACCGAATGCGCACTTAGAAGCGCGCATAAGCCAGCTTGTGTTTCTTCAGATCCGAACATCTCATCTAGGTCCTTTAGATGGTCATCCGCCCTTGCTTTTTGACCACCATGTCATTGATGTAAGCCTCCATTGTTCTGCCTAACAATGGTTCGAACATCTTTGTGACCATTCTCTGGAATGTCGCCCCTGCGTTCTTCAGGCCAAAGGGCATGACCTTGGAGCAGGATAGTCTTCTTGGCGGGGTGGAGGATGTCACTTCTGGTCCGGTTCATGCATTGCGATCTGGTGATAGCCTCAGATGCCCGTAGCTAAGTCGGTTGTGCCCCGCCGTCAGGTCTACCAATTGATCTATCCTTGGTAGAGGAAAGCTATCCTTCGGGCACGCCTTATTGTCCGTCTTGTAGTCGACGATACACGCCACTTGCCGTTCTTCTTGGCACCACAACAATGTTGGAGATCCACCGGGTAGTGTACCTCGATTGCCTCCAACAAGTTTCCCTCTTCTTCTGCCACTATTTCGGGCGTGGAGCACCGACCATCGCCTGCGTCTTTTGAATGGTTGCCCGCGTAAGGGTGGACATTGAGTTGGTGGCAGATGAAGTTGGGATCGATGCCTGGCGTGTCGTATGGGGTCCAGGCGAACACTTCGATGTTGGAGGTCAGGAATCCCAAGACTTCCAATCTCTCAGTGCTGGACAACGACGAGCCAAGTAAGAAGAACTTATCCGGGTTCTTCTCATCTATCCTGACTTCCACCAAGTCCTCTACAGCTTTCTGACTAGCCGTTTTGCCAACATCCGCGAATAGTTCATTACTTTCGGGTTCCTCCACCGAATGAACATATCCTTTGGCAGCTCGGCTGCCGTTCACTGTCACAAAGCATTGTTTCAACATGATCTGATCCCCATAAACCTCCTCTATTACTCCGGTGTCGTTGGGGAACCTCATCACTTGGTGGTAGGAGGATGCCACCGAGCGCATGGCATGCAGCCATGTTCTGCCTAAGATGATGTTGTAGGTGGAGGGGACCTTCAATACCCAGAACTCCACTGGCTTCGTCACACTCTCGCCGGACCGAAGGATGATTTTGCCGACCGCCACTCGCATTGAGTTAAATCCAATCAGGTGACATCGCCGGCGCTAAGTCTTTGTCTTGCAGCTTCAATTGTTTGAACGTCTCATAGTACATGATTTCACATGAACTACCCTGGTCAATAAGAATTCGTTTGACGTCAAAATCCTTGACTCGGAGAGTGACGACCAAGGTATCGTTATGAGGGCAATATATTCTGTCCAAGTCTTTGTCCGAAAAAGACATGACATTTGTTGCTTCTGTCTTACTCTTCTTGATAGCAGGTTGGGCACTTAGCACCTCTCTTAAGTGCTCAGCCTTTTTGATTGAACCTCTGAGCTCGCATACACGCTCAGGTTCAAAGATTCCATGTATTACGTTGATGACGCCTTGGGGCGGGGCGTCGATTGGCATCCCATTGGGGGTTGTTGTGGTCCTGGGGGGCTGGCTGTGCCCCTCCCTCTATGTATTTGTCTAAGTGGCCTGCCGCCACCAACTCCTCCAAGTGCTGCCTCAATGGGGTGCAGTTCTCAGTGCGGTGCCCTTTTTCTTTATGGAAGGTGCACCTAGATCTGTCATCATAGTCCTTCTGAGCTTCGCCTAGCTTGGCTGGCCACTTGACGAAAGGCTCGTCTCGAATCTCACCAAGTATACGGTAGGTCGGCTTCTTGAATACCGTGGTTATGGCGGTGCGGACTCTTAACCATCTCTTGTCCTGGTCCTCGCCATTGTCTCGCCTTCGTCTGCTTTTGGTTTTGGCGATCTACCGCATTGACCTTGCCGAGGTCTTCTTCTTCAGTGGGTCGCGCCAGATTTTTGCTTTTGGCACGAGCGCCATCCTCTTCTACGATGTCGATGCACTCTCTCCATCGTGGCCTCCATGGTAAGGGTGGCGTCATGGTGATAGAGTCCTCACTGCTTCCGACCGAAGGCCTCTTGTATTGGCGAATGGCGAGGTTAGTCGGGCGCCCCAACTGCTGAATGTCTCCCAAGAGCCGTTGTATGACCTCAGGGTCTCCTTGTCGCCCATGTCGATGGAGAGTAACTGGTCGATCTCCACCGGGGTTTTTGTGTTTGTTCTGAACCGCGTTACAAACGCCTCCGCCAGTTGCGCCCAGGAGGCTATGCTGCCCTCTGGTAGTTTTTCAAACCAAGTCAAGCCAAGGTCCCCAAGGCTTGAAGGAAATAGGATGCACATCAAGGCCTCATTCCGCCGGTATACAGCCATGACCTGGCGAAAGTGGCTCAAGTGCGTATAGGGGTCCGTCTTCCCCTCATATGTATTGAATTTAGGCTGTAGGAAGCCTGACGGAAGGGGCGCGTTCTCTATTGCTGGGACGAATGGTGAGGTCTGCAGCCTCGCCAAAGCCTTGTCCGCTGGTTCGTATGCCGGGCGCGGCATTGGCATTCCAACCTCGACGCTTCCATGCGTCCGAGGAGCCAACCGCTGCAAGGCAGGAACCTCGTGGATCGCGCACTCGGCCCTCCTTCCATCTTGTTTTCTCTTCTAGCATGGATCGCAGTCGATGATCTGGGTAATTCCGTCTGTCTAGACCTTATGCAGTGTGTATGCGAAGGCCAATAAGTGCTCCCTTCCGTATAGGACCTCTCAGGTCTCGCCCTCTCAGACCTGGAGTGACGAGTCCTGGAAGATACGGATCGCGTGTCGCCTGTCCTGAGGCTTCTATTCTCTGGTCGAAAGGGTGTAGAATTCCTACTACGACCCTCTGAGTGGTGATGGGGCGTCTTATTGTTGCGCCCCTCTCCTGTCGCCACTTCTTTACCCTTCATCTGGCGCTTTAAGGATTCCATGTCAGCCGCCATCCGCCATATTAATTCATCTTGTTCCCTAACGCGATCCTCCAGAGCTTGAGGATCTACCCTGCGCCTTTGTCTTTCTGGGCTCTGCGAACGAGAGGGATGAGGGCTGTTATTCCTCATTCTACCCCTGGCATCCCTCCTGAAATCTTGTTTATGTGGTTCCAGGTTCGCCATGGGAGGGACCAAAGGTAGGCCCTCGCGCCTTGCACCTCCGTCTGGAGTTTGTCCGTCAATGGCGGACTGAGGTAGTTCTTCGTTGTTCGCCATCGAATTTTGAGAGAAAAAGCTTGATCAAGAGGTTGTTTGTCTGACTTCCCACAGACGGCGCCAATTGTACGGGAAAGATGTATACCTTCTCGTATAATCCTGTTGATCAAGTCTGTGTTCCTCTATACGACGTCGCTCTATCACCTGAAAACACAAACGTGAGCTGGCCGGCGGGTGTGTGCCGGAAACCTCTCCGATGCCTAAGTCAGTAAGCAAGACAAGAAGGCAAAAGCTCAATGTATTCAGGGAACAAAAGTTGCATTACCTCTCCGAAGGTGATATTGGTGAGCTTATATAGGTTTCGCGTAGCACAATCCTGGTAGGACTCTTTTTCCTCCAAGTGTAGAGTCCTTCTAGGATTACTCCTCCTTGCGTAGAGTCCTCCTTGGATTCATATTCCTGGAAGACAATGCTTATCCTCCAACACCCCCCTCACTGCTTAAACCAAGTGAGATGGTTCTTCTTATGGCCGGACTACTTCAGGACCGAAGTAACTATTAATTCGGCCCTTACCTCACTCTTCCTTACCTCGGTTTTCCCATACTGAGACCGAGCTAGACATAAGGGAATTAAAACCGAGCTATCTTTAAAACCATAGCTACTTCGGTTCCTCACATGCTATAACCGAAGTAACCATCGAAGGCCGAAACCTCCGTGCTACTTCACTCAACCGGAGTAGAGCTCAGTCCTTCCAAGACCGAGCTAACCACCTCGGCTGTGTGACCGGTCTATCTTCCAAGTTACTTCTCCAAACCGGAGTATCCTACATGGCCCTTCCACTCGGCCCTCTTCATTTCGGCCCTAAGGCCTAATACCCAGCTCGGCCCACTAATATATAAATTACCCTCTCACTTACATACGTACCGACGTCTCGCGAACAGCTACAAAACGAAATTAGTAAGATATACATGATCTTATATACAAAATCATAATGCAATTCACTCATAAAATGTAACTAAAGATTCGGTTTCTAATATATAACATGTGAATCATCTCAAGAATATGAGGTAACACACATAATTACATAGGAATTGATTAAACTCACAAGTGCAAACTTATTTGAATCAAGATGCATGAAACATGGATATAAAGTATGGATATAATGAAAAATAATATGATGCATATTTACAAAGAAAAGGAAGTAAAAGAATGGGATAGAAAGAAACGGGTTGGGGAATTATTATAACACTCAAAAGAATAATTACAAACCAAATGAGAGAGAGAGAGAGAGAGAGAGAGAGAGAGAGAGGGAATATTACAACAAAATAAAAAAAAAACCCCTTACAAAACACTCAAATGAAAATAAAATAGAAGCTTCATGTGTCTTGAGGATTACAGGAAACTAGTATGCTCAACGCCGGAAGACTACTCTGTTTCATCCAAAAGAAACTAATCGGTCACCAGATAGGTCAAGTAGCTAACTAGACCGTGTAAACACCCTATTTTGACTGGTCTTAAGACTTGGGCGTTTTCTTCTGAACATCCGATGATGAAAATTGGAATATGCTATTTTACAAATTTCTCAGCAAAAAAGTCGGGTTTTAGTTTTAATTCCAACCTTACACCCGTTTTGGGAAAATTATTTGACCTATTCAAAAATATTTTTCTGAATTTTTTTTTGTCCAAAAAATTTAGCAATTTTGAAAAATCGGCTTTCATACCACATGGCAAGCCATGTGTTTTTGAAAATACCACATGGCTAGCCATATGTTTTGGGTGTTTTGGAAGTCTATAAATATCTCTCATTTTGTTGTTTGAAAAAAGAAAAGAGGGGGAGAAAATTATGAGAAAGAAAATTTTGTTTCAAAACGAGGGAGAAAATTTTGGTTAAGAGAATTTTTATTTCAAAAATCTTGAGAGAGATAAATTGATTTTGAAAAACATTAAGTTATTTTGAGAGCAAGAAAGCCTTTTCAACCATCCAAAATTCCATTAAAGTTAGAACTTGAAACATCTCGCTGAAATTTCAAAGCGTACATCATAACCGTGAGGGTGTAAAAGATGAAAGTTTGTTTATCACAAAATTCATCTTTTTCTCCAAAGGTGAGTTTTTGCGCTTTTCTCATTTATTTTCTTTTTTATTTCTCTTGTCTTTAAATATATAATACAACATAGTAGAAATGATCAGCTGATTTATCTGATGTAATTTCTTTATTTTCTTGCATTTTTTTTACTGTTTTATATATATATATATATATATTTATTTATTTATTTTAGCCTAGGTTGGTAGTTGCTAATTGATTAGTTATTTTTGAATTAATTCATCTCTGTTCTTGTTTTCAATTTGTTATTTCTATCACAAGCCTTCCTTTCTTTATTTATTTTCCACTTTTTGTCACTACACCTAGATATCGTCCCACCTCCGTTGTAAGTTCTTGTTGGCAGTAAGGATAGGGTTTTCTATTCGGGTATGAGCGAAAGCAAGGTATGTGAAAAGATGATAAGAAAGAAAGACTCTGAGAGACTTAAAATTAATAGATCCTAGAACTATGAGTCGATTATTCAGAAGTAACTCTTTTGTTAGCTCTAGATCCACATCATTAGCTCCCATACCTTATACAGTAGTAAATGAAGAAGTACGTGAATTTCAAGATTTAAAAATAGATTTATGATGGAATATACCAAAAGTACCAATCAAAGAAATTTATAAAACAAGTTTTCTTAAATCTTCTTTCAATATTGATTTACAAGTAAAAACTGTTGAAAAGGTTTACGCCTTAACAAAAGTATATGAAACGTGTCAAATATTAACCAAAGAATCTATTAAAAAATATAGATCTTCTGGTCACAATTTTATTCATATAGGATTAGTACAAGTTGCAGTCAAGCCACTATCTATTAAATGAATAAATTCATCAATATTATTATGTCTTAGAGATGCTAGGTTCAAAAAATACCACACTAACTTGTTAGGTATGATGGAATCTGGTCTTCATCAAGGTCTAGCTCATTTTTATTGCTTTTCTGATTTCACTTTGAGTCTTAGTGATGCCCACCTTTTCAAAGCTCTAACTTTAAATATTCAAATTTATGGTGAATTTACCGATATGTTAGATGGTGCCCAATCTATTGCTTTAATATATTGTATCTATTATAAATGCATAAAAACCAATGTAAATGTATATGCTTTAGGCAAAAGCCCCAAGCATAAAATATTGCTTATTCAAAGTAATACTGCTGATGCTAATATTGAAGTACCAAAAACCATACTTTGGAAAGATATAACTCTTCCAGAAAAATGGCTTACAATCAATGAAAACTATTCTCATAAAAATCAATATGATAGTAAGATTTACATCGTATCCAACAATATGATGATGGATCAGTCCAAATAAGTTTTGATCGTTTAAGTTGTAGTCAATCTTCACAACATAGTTTATTTAGTCAATGCAATGAAGAAGATGAAATTTTTAGTGCACCTTTATGTACTAGAAAAGATAGAAACCTCCTAACTGCTCATAGTAAATTAAAAGGTATACACTTCTTTTTTATCTCAAATTCGTAAGCTAGTTTATTTAACACAAACTCATATTCATGAAAATGATAATACATCTCAAGGATCACTAACCCAAACTGATTTTGAAGTCGTTCCTCCAGTTAATCCGCTACTATTAAGTATTAGTAAAGAATTTAAACCCGGTTTTAATAAATTATATGATGATTTTAAATCTAAAGAAAGTAAGTCAAAAAGACATGAATATAGGAATAATTATACTAAAAAACAACAATCAACGATACTTAAAAAATGACATAGCTTTATGAACAAAATCCGCATTGAAGTTAAATTCTTTGATTATCCGCATTGAAGTTAAATTCTTTGATTATCTTGAAAATTTTCCTCCAAAAGTGAGTTTTCACACTTTTCTCATTTATTTATTTTTTATTTCTCTTGTCTTTAAATATATAATACAACATGGTAGAAATTGTTAGCTAATTTATCTGATGTAATTTCTTTATTTCTTGCACTTTTTTTTACTGTTTTAAATATATAGTTTTTTTTTTTAAATTTTATTTTAATAATAATGTAAATAATATATTAATTATATTATGTTGTATATTGTTATATATTAATATACTATGATAATAATATATGTTTTTCGTGCAGTGGTGGGTGAAACCACCACGGACACTTCTCTTAAATATATATGTATATATTTATTATAGGGCCAATTACAACGGTAGTTCCTGTAATTTATCTTTTTTTCATTTTGGTCCATGTTGTTTCAATTTGCTCAATTTTGCCCTTTAATTTTACGGATTGTATCATATTAGTCCAATAAATAACGTTAGTTAAGTTTGATGGATGGATAATCATATGATGTTTCAATTTGCTCCCTGTTGTTTTGACTATCCTATAAACTACAGGGACTAAATTGACACATCCTGTAAACTACATGGACCAAATTGAAACATCATTTGATTTTCCATCCATCAAACTTGACCTTTGTTATTTATTGGACTAATATGACACCATCCGTAAAATTAAGGGGCAAAATTGATCAAATTGAAACAACGGGGACCAAAATGAAAAAAACGGGTAAATTGTAGGGACCATTTGCATAATTTACCCTATATTATATTATATTATTATTGTTATTATTATTATTATTACTACTACTACTATTATTATTATGTTTATCTATGTTATGTTATTATTACTATATTTGGTTTGTTAATAATTTCCAAACCCCACGTCTTTTATTCGGTATTGTAAATATTCGGTATTGTAATAATTTTCTACTCCCGCTTCTTTCTATTCCTTTCATTTACTCACCATATCTGTAAATAAGATCATGTTTTTATTTTTCATCATATCCATGCTTTGCATCCATGTTTCATGCATCTTGATTCAGCTAAGTTCGCATCTGTGGATTTAATCGATTTCTATGTAATTTTATGCGCTACCCTATGTCTTGAGATGATTCACTTATCATGTATTAGTAGTCGAATTTTTAATTGCATTTTTGTGTATGTACTGCATTAAAATCTTGTATATAAGATCATGCATGCTTTACTAATTTTGTTTTGTAGCTGTTTACGGGACGTCGGTAAATATGTAAGTTTTTATGCTTTAGCATCCTGCTTGTGTATATTTTCCTTACTATGTTTAGCAGTCTACTATGTGGCTACTTCCTTACTTGATATAAGTGTATGAATGCTAGTGGATGGACGTTGTGTCACTTAATTTGGAATGATGTTGATTTTCATGTCTATAGACTCAATTTCTTTGAGTTATGCATCTTCAAAACTTTTTCAAAATACATGAAATTAGATTGTTCCAAAATGAATGTCGTAATCTATACTTGTTTGCTTCACGTAGTAACTTTTAGGATTTATTAAATAATTAGAATATGAACATATAACATAAATAAAAATCATATCATGGTTTAGTAGAGGCTGATCTTCTAATCGGGTGAGCGGGAGGTGCATAATTAATGACCTTCCCCCTCATACCTAAGGTTTCGAGCCAAGTATTATTGGTTACGACAAACAGTGGCCTTGGCATGAGTCACGAGTCACGAGTTTCCTAATTTTTGCAAAATATTGGGTGGCGATTATGAGATCTGATGACGCTATCCATTTCTAGCAAAAGTTTTTGCAATAAAATGAATTTTTTATAAAAGTTTCCAAATCTGGACTCTCATCTACGTTTCACATTGCACTCGTGAAACTAGATCAAAGAAATCAAGGGTCTGAACTGTTCAATGCGTGCGAGTAACCATCGGACGATTTTATAGCTAGCAAAACCTGTCTTGTTACAAAACTGAGAGAAGGAAAAAATAAGGAATATGTCGATGGCTCAATTAACCATTTTCGGTTAGATTACAACAAAACAAATATAAGATAGAAAATACAAGAAAATGAAATAAATTGAAAATTCACTTTTCAAAGAAAAAATGAACTTCTTGATTTCCAAACTCCTTTTTGATCACCCTTAAGGTTGTGAATTATGTTCTGAATCCTCAATTCGAAAGTTTAGAATTTGAGCCAGAATGGTGGTTTCGGGCAAGTGTAGGAAATAAGTGCTCGTTTCTTCAACTTGGAAAAGACTACTCTTTATGTGATCAAAGCTCTAGAATTTAACTATAATAACATGACTTTGATGATTTTTGCAATAGGAGATGAGATATGGTGTATAGCTTGCGAAAATAGAAGTTCACAACTAACACTTAATTTTGGCTAACTTTTGAATTCAAAGCTTAAACTCTTTTATTCTCTATCTCTAGTCTTCTCTCCTTAATCTACCCTCTTTCTTCTTTACACAATTTCCTCTATATATATAGGCTATGCAAGTGGAGAAATGGTGGAAGACAAGAATGGAGCACTAATGAAGATAATGGAGCAAATGGAGCACTAATGGAGCTAGTGGAAGACAAAAGTGGAGCACTAGCTTCAATGGATCAAGTACTGGGCATTGGAGGGTGAGTATATATGCATGAAATGCGTGAATGGGTCAGAGAATGGGTTGTGAAGTGCCCTACCTGAACCAACGCAAAAACTAGGCAAATCTGTGTTAGAGTGGTCGATCGACAGGCTAGAGAGAAATTTGTTCGGTTTTGCTCGCTCAGCCTAGTTTTACTCCAATTTGGTCCAACTTCACTCTGGGTGTCCAATGGGGCTCAAATGCTTTACCAAAATAGGCTTTAAGGTTGGAAACAAAGCTCAAATTTCATCTTTTTTACTGAGAATTTTGTGAGAAACACATTCTGATTTTCATCATCGGGTGGTTAAAAGAAAGTGCCTAAGTCTTAGAGTCAGCCAAAATGAGGTGTTTACAGTTGTCTTTCTTTGATAGAGCTCGAAGTCATTTCATGATGTGAGTGAATGTCAAAACTTGAAGACGACCCTTTTGACAAGGCCGTAAGACTTGGGCAAACAAACAAGATACAAATGCAGTTGGTTAAACCCGAAGGTTGCTTACGTATCCTTTTGCAAGGAATCAAACTAACGCGCAGAATGCAAATGACATGCTTGAAATACAATTTGAAAGTTGGACGTACACGCTTCGTGTAACCAGTTTTTTTTTGAAAATTCATGATTATACAATGCAATGCAATGGAATAATGATAAAGATATGAAGATGGCAACATGAGAAGCATGCCTCGTTCAAATGATATAAAGCATAACAAGAGGTACATCGCATATAAATGTGCCACAACACAAACAATAGAGAGAGTGTATCACAGACAAATGGGCCACAACGTCATATACAAATGTGCCGCAACACAAATGATAAAGGGGAAAGGTGAACTCGAAATCCAAACATGTCTTACGCTAGAGGAGGAATAGTGAACTTGAGATCTAAACGCGTCTTACGTAAGAGGAGAAATGGTGAATTCGAAACCCAAACGCATTTCATGTGAGAGGAGAAATAGTGAACTTGAAATCCAAACGCGTTTCACGCGAGAGGAAGAAATAGTGAACTCGAAATCCAAATACGTTTCACGCAATAGGAGAAATAGTGAACTTGAAATCCAAACGCGTTTCACGCGAGAGGAAGAAATAGTGAACTCGAAATCCAAATGCATTTCACGCAATAGGAGAAATCGTGAACCTGAAATCCAAACGCATCTCACGCGAGAGGAAGAAAGGTGGTATAACCAATAGATGTACCTAACTGTATTTCATACGGATAGGGAAAATGTTTTAAGTAGGTAAACTTCAAATCCTAACGCGTTTCATGTGAAAGGAGGAAATGTGATATAAGCAACAGGCGTACCTAACCATATTTCATACAGAGATGTGGAAGTTTTTAACTAGGTAAACTTCAAAATCTAACGCATTTCACGTGAAAAGAGAAAAGGTGGTGTAACCAACAGATGTACTTAATTGTGTTTCATACGAAGATGGGGAAGATTTTAACTGAATAAACTGCAAATTTGAACACGTTTCACGTGAAAGGAGAAAAGGTTATAACCAAATGTTAGACAATTGTAGCCATGTGTTGTGAGTAGATTGTAACCATACATGATAGATGTAATAAACAGTGCAAGTATGATGAGGAATGCAAAAACTCGAAGGAGCAATGTGCGATACACAATATGCAATATGATATGATGGATGCACAACAACAATATGATGGATCCACAATAAATGCATGCACAAAATGAATTTTTTTCCTTCATTTTTTTTGTTTTGTTTTTGTTTTTGAAAATTGTATTTTTTTTGAAAATTTTTTGTTTCCAACATTTATATACATACCATATATACATAAACGGATACAAACGATATACAAGATATGTATCACATATATATACATATAGACATGGATAAGCTATATACATATACAGATACATACATATATATACAGATAAATACACGGTATACACAAACATACAAACGCACACATATATATTATATACATACACAGACATACGTATACAGATTATATACTCCTCCCCTATTCTCTCTCTCTCTCTCTCGTGTTTATCTTCATCAAGCGCCGTGTCTAGCACGCGATTTCAACAATCACGACACGCCTGATCGATAACAGTTGGACCGGTCTTGTTTGTCAAAGATTGCCTCGACAATTCTTCTTCCTTGAATTTTTCTTCTTCTTCTCCATTTTCTTCTTAAACCGAGGCCTGTGAGAGAGACCGAGCAGAAAGCTATAAACTCTCTCTACCATTACTCTACCAATTCTCTTTTTAGTGGCATTACTCTATTCTGTTATGGCCTTATCTCGCCGTACTCTTTTCCTCTTCCCAGACCTTAATGAATCCTTAATTGAGATTACTAGCTCCTTTGAGCCTCGACAGAGTGCCCTTGCCCTTGCCCATGTTCTTAGCTTTCTTGGCTGTCAGTCGAGCAACTGATGGCAGCGTAGTTTGACATCGATGCCAACCATTACACATTGAAGTCCTATCAGCTACAAGGTAGGACGAGTGAAGTGCATCGGCTAAACGCCCAACTCTCCTTACTCTAGCGTATGTGCAAGGATGCTCGAGTAGAGATTATGTCACGCCCCACTTTTTATTACTCGAAGTCATTACCAATTCCATTAACTTAATTTAATTTCGGAGATAACATGCGGAAATAAACTCATACATTCAATCTGTAGAAGTGATTAACAATACTCTCATTCGTATGCAAAGTAAATATTACATGAGCATTCTAAATAAGATGCCCTCAGGCTTACAACATTAAATAATCAAATGAAGGGTACAACCCTTTTACACATATGGCATTCCGCCTACAACGAAGAGGCCCCGTACAACAAATAAGTAAATCCAACTCTTGCAACCAACTCGCTTAATACCAAAAGATTCAACAACGTGATGAACATATAGTCCAAGAGAGATCTCAACATGATCCTCAACAATAACAACATTACAGATAGCTATGATCATGCACACTCATTCTCGTTAGAATAGTAATATGACTTTATACAAAATATATATATGTATGAACTTTTCTTGAAAACAACTGTTTCATTTAACGCCATGTTTATTCATCTTTCCTTATTCCTTTAATTAATCCTCATTAGGAACTAATCACTCACTCTATACTCCTCCATTTCCCATGCATACGACATGACGTATCTTTTCAAAAATATGTTTATCATTAAAACCTTCATTCTCCTTCACACTTTCCAAAAGACAAAAATGACATTTTGGTTTGTTTCTACTACTATCAAACCTATACATGCATAACTTTGTAAAAATATAAATTTACACCCACCAACACGTATACAATCAATCAATGGAGTAACTCGGTCCTCCGAATCAGAACCAATCAAATCCATGATATTTTCGCCATAACTAAACAACAACAATTCCCTTTGCTCTACCAGTTATGCGCTAGGTAAGCCAAAGATATACTTGAATAACTACAATCAACTTCTCTACTAGCTATATGCATAGTAAGCCAAAATGCACTTCTCACAACAACATACCATTTTACCAGCGCTAGTGAAGGGTGTGGTACCTTAGATTATAAGCGATACAGCTTCTCCAGCGCTAGCCGAAGGTAACGGTACCTTTGATTATAAGCGCATATAACGCCAACAACAACCATGCAACAAGGCATATTCAACATGTATATTGCAACCACATAAACTATCGGGATGCAAACAATGTGTTAAGATATATGAACACATAGGTGTGTGGAGTACATCCGCTATCTTCTCACACACCGGAGTACAACCCTCTCTCCCTAACAAATATACATATAAAATGTATCTCAACATTTCATCACATATGATGTTCAATCAACAATGGTGTCAAACATACACGACAATCCATCTCAAACATGTCATCCTCCACCGATGACCAAGGACAAAACCTCTAGATGCGTATATTGTACATCTATTGAAGACAATTACCATGAATCACAAACCAAACAATAACATTAACATGGTAGTTAAAAATACAACTTCTACACGTGTATTCAACACTCAAGATACAACAACCCAATTCTCAATCTTATTTCGAAAATACATTTATCATTTTCACGTAAACAATCCCAATTCCTTTTGTTATCACAAAATCAACTCCACTATTCTTGTTCCCATGAAACCAATTCCAAAGCTATGATTAATTCCTTAGGCATTAACACCCTTATCCAACTCATTTTAATCAAAGAGATTCATATACATTAGTCAACAAACCCCCATTTTAATTTACCAAAATCAAAACATAATTTAGGGCTTTTTCTTCATTTAACTACAACATGCTAATTTATATTCTAATTAGCCAAGACAACAACTAATGAAGCCAAACCCAATCTTAACACAACCAACCCTAGGTTTACCCCATGATTTTCACAAATCCAACATGATACAATTTTGATGCAATACAAAATAACCACATGTCTATCTATAGATGGAGCATTGAAAAGAAACAAGGAGAATCCCTACCTCAAAGGAGAACCCAAATGGAGAAGATTGACCCGAAATCCAAGTGCTCTAAATCCACAATTCTTCCGATTAAAGCGAAGCCCTTGACCTCCTCTTTCTTTTTAACAAAGGACCTAGGATGGATTCATACTAGAAAGAGATGAAATCTAGAGAGATAATAAGTTTAGAGAGAGAGACTCTCGGCTGCTAGGGTTTCAAGAAAGAAAGAAGGAGAAAAATGCTATTTTTCCCGCTGCTGCCTACTGAAATACGACAGGCTCGCTCGAGCGAAGACCTGGTCGCTCGAGCGACAAGACACAAGAAACAAACCTCGCTCGAGCGAAGAGAAGCTCGCTCGAGCCAACAAACACTGCTCTCAGGTCTAAGTACTAGACGCAACTCTCGCTCGAGCGAAGCCACCCTGGCTCGAGCCAACAGACACAAAACTCCACTCGCCGGCGACCAAACCTCGCTCGAGCGAATAACAAAGATGGCTCGCTCGGCGACCAACTTCGCCGAGCGAGGGTCCAAAACTCGACAAGAACTCTTGGTTTCCAACACAACCAACCTGGAACAAACAAGTCCAAAACATTCTATAACTCAAATTTAAAGAATTGAAGGACAGAAACAAGTTCAAAACAACAACCGGAATCCACGGAACTAAGTTCGGATATTACAACCAAAGGAGAAAGAACCGGGATCGCTATAGATTAGCACATTGAAAAAGCAGAATAAAGATCAGAAATGACAAGCCACCTTCGTGGCCTGATTCAGAGTTCCTTCTCTGTATTTGACGGCCGGCCGGTAGTAATTTCTTTTGGAAGCTCTGCCAATGCCAAGGCACAGTCTTCAAGGGCTTCCTGAGAGTAAAGATGTAGCGAGGAAATCATCAATGGAAGTGGATGGTAAAACTAAGGCATCAGCCTACATCCTTTTGTCGTTGGAAACACGAGTCACCAAAAACTGAGAACAATGCTCGCATTTTCTCTCCCTGTTTCTTTTTTTTTTTTTTTTGTATGTGTGTGTGTATGTGTGTGTTTTTTTTTTTGGCCGTGTATTTTTGCTTGGAGTGGGCACTTAGCTTCAACTCTCTTTTGTACACTTTTGATCGGGGTTTGATCCCTAACATTCAATAACAAAGAGTTTCGTTTTGCAAATCTGAATGGCATGAATGGCACCTGAGCATGAAAACCATTTTGTTTTGAATTTTGAAATTGAAAATGGCTACATTTCAATGAATTCAAAACTAAATATTAAGCCTATAACTGAACAAAACACAAAATATAACTCAATGAAAGGAAAACAAAGCAAAAATCATTCGAAACGCATCTTTTTACACTCGTTGGAATAAAACGGACACAAAGCAAAATATCAAAGGTCGATTGCCCGACTGAATGACATTGTCGAAGATAACTACTGCGCATTTTTCGATGAGTACTTGACTAAAAGAAAATGTGATCTTGGTAATAAGGACTCGAGAGTACGGGAAAAAGATAGAAAACCTGACTTAACTGTGCCGCTAGTTCATTGCTTTGATTTTTTTTTCTTTTCGTTTTTTGACTAAAAAGAGTTTAATCAACATTAGAGTTTGATTAGCACGCTTGTTCTATTTCTCCATTTTGAAATCATGTAAGTCAGGATGTGAGTACTAAAAATTTTCCCTTTTTGGTCCAAAAATTGGTCTGGGTTTTGCAAAAATGGAACAATTGTTGAGAAAATCAGTCAACTTCATTAAAAATCCTCAAAATCTATTATTTGCAAATGACCATTACCTAACCAACAAGAAATGAACCCTTGAGATGCACAAGTCTTGTAATTGAACAGGTTATGAAGGAGAATTAGGACAATTGAATCGAACGGGACGAGCCGTTCAGACATAGATAGGATAGCCAAGTCGAATAAAGGTACACAAATCAAACACGGATGAAATGAGTGAATTGATAAATGATTAGGGCCAAACTTCAAGATGAAACTACCTAAATATCCCAAAGATAGGAATCAGGCCATACGTAGTTTCGGCTAAGGTTCACTTGGGTATTAACACTTTTCTTTTATGCTCTAACTTTTGTCAAAGCCACCATTTCGGGTTTTGACCTTGCAAGCTTTTTCATTTTTTATTTTTTTTTCATGCTCTAACTTTTTCCTGGGTCACATTTCTGGGTTTTCAGCCCAACGAGCCTCTTAAGAGTAGCACTTCTTTAGTTTGTCTATGTTGATTGGTTGCGAGAACTCCAAACCATCCAAATCCATGAGAATGACTGCTCCCCCTGACTAGATTAGCTTGATGATGTAGGGACCTGTCCAATTGGGCCTGAACTTGCCCTTAAGGTTAAAGATAGGAGCTCGATTGTCCTTCAACACTAAGTCCTCTTCCCTCAAATTCCTGGACCTAACCTTTTTGTTAAATGCTCTAGTAATCCTGCGTTGATACCCCTGAACATGGTATAATGCCTTTAATCTTCGCTCATCAAACAATATTAGCTTCTTAAATCGATTTTATTGCCAATTAGCTTCTGCTATCTGACATTCAGCCATGATCCTCAACGAAGGCACTTCTATCTTAATTGGCAAAACAACCTCCATTTCATATACCAATAATTAAGGGGTTACCCCTGTAGACGTTCGGATTAAAGTTCTGTATCTCCAAAGTGTAAAAAGAAATTTGTCTGGTCAATCTCTATAAGTTTCCACCGTTTTACGCAAAATGGTCTTGATATTCTTATTTGCAGCTTCAATAGCTCCATTGGTTTGTGGCCTGTATGTTGATGACTTGTGAAAAGCCACGTTATATTTCTCAAGTAGAACTGCCACTTTTTCTTTGAAATGTGAGCCATTGTCTGAAATTGCTTCGTTTGTCACCTCATATCAGCAGATGATATTGTTCTTGATGAATTTGACCACATGTGATGCTTTTAACATTGAAAACGACTGTGCTTTAACCCACTTAGTGAAATATTTAATGGCAACCAAGATGAACTGATGCCCATTTGAACCTTTCGGTGTGATTGCCCCGATGACATCTATGCCCCAGACTGAGAAAGACTAAGGTGAAGTCATATTGTAGAGTTTTGATGGCGGGATATTCATGCGATTGGCGTGGATTTGACATTTGTGGCATCTTCTAACAAAGTCGAGACAATCACTCTCCATGGTTAACCAATAATATCCCTGTTTAAGGATCTTTCTAGCTAGCGTTATACCGTTCATATGGGCTCCACACTTTCCTCCATGGATAGCTTCCATGATGCACTTTGCCTTTTCTTCCTCTACACATAGCTTATGCATTTCCAAATGCCCCATTCTATATAGCTTATCTCCACAAATGATGAACTGAGCATCCAGATGTCGTATCCCTCTTTTGTCCTTAGCATTGCCTCTTGCAGGTATATACTACTTTCCAACAGGTTCCAAATATCAAAGTATTAATTGTTTTCATCTTAAACCTCTTTTGTTGCAACTATCGTTTCATAGGCAGTCGTATATCTTTGTTTTATCAGGATTGAACGCATCTTAACCCCGACTGGTATATCAATCATTGAGGCCAGGGTTGCCAAAGCATCAACAAATCAGTTGTTTTTCCTCACCAGGTGTATAAATATCAGTCTTTTGAACTTCAGGATCAACATGTCCAAGGTCTGATGATAGACTTCCATTTTCTCCTCTTCAACCTTCTAGTCTCCATTGGCTTGGGAGACAACCAAGTTTGAATCCCCAATCACATCCAATCTTATTGGCCCTAGTTCTAAAGCTACTTCTAGTCCAGTAGTGCATGCCTCATGCTTTGCTTGGTTATTGGATACCCTAAATCGGAGTTTGAAAGCTAAAGGGATATGGGAATCATTTGGCGCTATGAGCAACACACCTATCCGATAGCCAAATTGATTGGATGCTCTATCAAAGCATAACTTCCAAGTGTCTTCTTCCATCTGCACGACCTCCTCATTTGGGAATGAATAATCCATATCTTTTTCTCCTTCAATTGGGTGATCAGCCAAAAATTCTACCATGATCCTTCCTTTAATAGATTTGCGAGCGATATACTTGAGGTCGAATTTAGAAAGCAAAAATAACAAACAAGCTAGCCTATTGGTAAGCGTTGGTTTCTCAAACAGATATTTGATAGGGTCTAATCTTGAAACCAGAATTACTAAGTGAGCTAACATGTAGTGTCTCAATTTTCTAGTGTTCCAAACCAAAGCTAGGCAAGCCTTTTCCAAGGGAGTATAGCGGGTTTTGTATTTAAGCATCTTATTGCACAAGTAGCAGATAGCTTTCTCCACTTTCTCATTTAACTTTTGCACAAGCATACACCTCATGGTTGATCAAAAAGTTACTAAAAAGGCCAAAAAGTCCATACTATTTAGGGGAAGCTTGTGGGGGAAGCCTAGAGGGAAAAATTATTATTTTGCCATTTGAATTCAACTATTCAAAAGTAAAAAAGTCAACAAGGGTAGAATGGTCATTTTGATTTTAATACAATATTTTATTACACATCTTTTCGTAAAAAGTAAAAAAGTTATCCTAAATATACATCTTTTTCTTTCTCTATTTTTTTAGCCAAAAAGTCAAAAAGTGCACTTATATAGCACATCCCCCTAGTCACTGATAACAGCGATTTTCCTAGCTTAGGTGGTGATAACACAGGCAGATTCTGCAATTACTGTTTAACTTGCTCAAAGGCGAATTGACACCGATCATCCCATTGGAACTTCTTTTCTTTATTCAACAGACTAAAAATTAGTTCACAAGTCAAGGTTAATTTAGAAAAAAACCTTCTTATGAATTGCACTTTGCCCTGAAAATCCCGCACCTCGTTTTCAGTCGTTAGTGGCAGCATCTCTAAAATGGCCTTAATTTTGGATGGATCAGCTTCAATTCCCCGCTGTGTGATCAGAAATCCTAACATCTTGCCCGCAGTTACCCCAAAGGTGCATTTCTATGGATTCAACCTCAGTTTGTATTCCTTGATTCTCTCAAAGAATTTTTTCAATGTGGTATAACGACCTTTCCGATCTTTGGACTTGACAATCATGTCATCCACATACACCTCAACTTCCTTGTGGATCATATCATGCAAAAGTGTGGTAGTGGCTCACTGATAAGTTGCCCTGACATTTTTCAAATCAAATGGCATGACCCTGTAATAATACGTCCTCCATGGCATAGTAAATGCAGTATTTTCTTTGTCCTTTAGATCCATAAGGATCTGGTTATACCCCGAAAAACCATCCATGAATGACAACAAGGCATGCCTTATAGTGAAGTCTATCAATTCATCAATATGTGGCAATGGAAAGTCATCTTTCGGACTAGCTTTGTTCAAATCTCAAAAGTTAATGCAAACCTTGATTCTGTCATCTTTCTTCGAGACTAGCACAATGTTGGCTAACCAAGTCGGATATTTTGATACAACGGCGTTGATTTGTTTAGTAACCTCTTCTTTGATTTTCAATGCCTAATCTGGACGCAATCAGGATTAAGAGGGAACCGATGTTGTACAATCTCAAGATCAATTCCAAGCATATTTTCGTAGGACCACACAAAAACATTTTTGAATTATTTTAATAAAGCAACTAATTGCTCACGTTCCTCCAAAAATAAAGTGGAACCAACTTGGACTAAGCGAAGATCTTTCTTAGTACCCACATGTACGGAAACAATTTCATCGACCAATGGCTTAGCATGCCTTTCTTCTTCCTAATTGATTAAATTTTTCAAAGCCCGAGGAATTTCTTCCTCTTCATTTTCATCAAAATTTTGAAAATTTTGGTCAATGCTATGAACTAGAGGCACAAAGAAGTAAACAAAAATCACAACATCTTCATTCAGAATCTTAGGCTCAACAGTTGCAACAGACTCAAAAGAAAAAGAAAAAGCCAAAGAAAACTATGACATCTTATACAAACTCAAATCTAACTCTAACCCCATAAGCCCAACGAACTTAGACTCAATAACTAATTCAGAATTCTAAATAAAACTTTTATTAACATGCCAATTTGCTTGCGTGCCGTTAACTACATCCACGATGAAGCTTGAGCAATTGATAGGTTGTCCTTTTCCAGTCACAAAAATAGTCATATCCTCCAAGTTTATTGGCTTAGGACTAGTATCAAACTCTTTCAGCAAGTTAGTCAGTGTTAGACCTAGGACGTCCTCTGTACTTCTTTCAGAATTGACATCATTGTCTTGATTGATGTCAATACTTGGATCTGCGTGCTCTTTATCACTATCAAAGAGCTGATGATCAAAGAAGATTTCAAACCCGGTATATCTCTTCTTTTCCTTTTGGTCAATCCATGGCTTCGAAAACCCATAGAAAGGGAAATCCTTTCCTTCCTAGATAAAGCGTCCATTCAAGGTTCCACGAATTGGCTTATGGACCAACTCAAACTATTGTCCGGCTCTCTTTTCCTTGATCCTGTCATTGATCTTTTCACTTTTCCTTTTCCATTCATCTGCTATAGGTACATACCCTAGCTTGAATGCATGCGGGTTATGAGGTATTTCACCGGTTGTAGCAATACCTTTTCTACCACTTTGTCCTAACCCTATTCTAGGAATGTGACCCAGTTTACTCATGAAGTAAATTGATTGGGCACTGATGTATACACCTTCGTCTTCTACCATGAGTGTTTGAACTAGTTGGGCCTCTACCATTGTAAAGCCTAAGAGGAACGCATTCTCCTTTCCATGTTGTATTTCCAGCAACGACATTGTAACTTCTCAAGAAGGATGAATGGTTGAATTTCCAAAGACAGTGGCAACTCCTTCGTCATATGGGTGATTTACCAGTTGAAGCAGTGTGGATGATATTACTTTCATCTGATGGAGCCAAGGCCTTCCCACTAGCAAGTTGAATGTTGTGGGGACATCCATAACATGAAATTCAGCTTCGTGCTCAGATGGGCCCACTGTTATTTGTAGTTTAACTGTCCCCATAACCTCCCGACTAATATTATCATAAGCCCGAATCAACTGAGTAGTGGGCGTGAAATCTGCTGGCTTTAGCCCTATTGCATAAGCAGTGTGTGAAGGGCAGGCATTGATGGCTGATCTAGTATCAATCAGAACGATCAGGATCCATTTTTTTTCTACACTCCAGTGACACATATAGAGACTTATTGTGTCTTGATCTTTTTGGTGGTAGGTTTTTGTCGGAGAAGGCCATCACGAGAGTTGTTTCTCTTGGGGTGATTAGCGACACAGTTATTCTGGAATTGTGTCAATTGATAGCTTAGCTTTGCTTAAAGCTGACAACATCACTTGTCGGTGTTTCTCGAAGCCATGAGAAGCCCCAGATGGAGATGTTTTCATGGATCTTTTTATTGTTTTAGAACCGTGTCTTCTTTCACTTTTTTTTTTAATCAACTTCTTTGTCTTTGCCCGAGGACTCTCCTTGGTCTAGGTGCGGAGGCTTGAAGTAGTGCCCACTCTTAGTCACATGATCAATTTCTTCTGAGTACCAAGTGTAGACACCCCATTTTTGATGGCCCTTACGACTTAGACACCATTGCATGCACACTCAATGATGAGTTTGTTTGCTCGCCAAGTGCTCGAAGTCCTCAGCAAAATGCCACAGCTTTGAGCCTTTCAAACTCTACACCCCTATTGCCTCATTCTTGGAACAAGCCTTAGTTCTTCAAGCCTGCAGCTTTTGGTGGCCTGTTTGCCACCTTATTGAGCTGCCAGCCATCACTTTTTGGCTGCTGGCCATTGATGTGGCTTGCCGACAACCATTTATGGCCAGCCGGCTACCAATTTCTTTTGCAGATATTTTGTGACAGTTGTGCCAGCTGTTTGCACAGATGCATGCATTTGCACCCATGTGTAGGGCTGGATATCCTTGTAGGGAATTCATGTTTTCTATATATGAGAGACCCCTCTCTCATGTTTGAAGGTTAGAAAATTTTGAGATCAAAATTTTTCCTCTCTCTCTACAATTCTCTCTCTAGCAAATCTCTACACTTTTGCCTACAAATCTCGAGCCTTTGCCTATACACCCTTAACTAAATCTTCTCATCTTTGAGCGGATGTACTTTTGTGCTTGGTTTGAGCTCTTAAAGGGTGTGTTGTCTTGGTTTTGTTGCTTGAATTGCTTCTTCTCTTCAAAAAGTATAAGGCTTTGCCTTTTTGCTTGCTTTTTCTACTATTGTACTTGTTATTTTCCAACTGATTTTGGGCTGTAAAACTTCTGTATTTTTGTGCTGAAACTTGGGTTCTAAGGCCATTAAAAGTTGAGGGGTGTTCACTCTTTTTTGTATCTTGTTTTGGAGGCCTTTGCCTTTGTGTTCCCCCCCTTTTACATTCTTTTTCTAAGCTTTCAAATACTAATTTTCAGAGCTTTTTCAGTGACCAAAATCATATTTTGAAGTTCAAATTTGGAGGGGTTAGCCTTCCCTCCTTGTATCTTGCTTACCAAATTTAGTTTGTGCCATGTTTTAGCATATTAATCTAGCTATTTTTAGCTCAATGCCAAAGATGTTTTAAGGTTGTATTAGACCTATTCTAGCACTGTTTTGAGCTGTTAGGTGCATTTGAGCTTTGTTTTGCATGCTTGTAGTGCAATAGTCCTCATGAGTTTGGTGCTCTAGGCCTTAGACACCATCTCCTTTGAGTTGAAAGCATTTATTTATGCTTTTCTCACTCATTTTCAGCACTAATAATCTCTGTAACCTCTCTCCTTTCTTGGCTTTTGTTTTGCTTTAAGAGTTGTTTCAAGCCTCTTGTTCTTTTAAGCATGAGATTGAGGTTGTCATGCTTAATGGCTTAATCCCTTTTAGGGGTTCATTATCAATGGCATGACATCTCTTTCATGTCTTAAGTTAACTTAGAGGACTTAAACTCACCCTTTGGACTCAATTAATTAAAGAATGGTTAGTAATCTAAAAGGGAGTAATTAAACTTGGGACTAAAATGGGGCAAGATAATAATTTGGTTGTATTCAATTGGATGTTAGTTGAACACATGGAAATTGGAACCATTTCATACTCATTAGTGATGAAATGATTTAAGGTTCCAAGGTCACTACTTCCCTTGATCTTTCATGATAGGGAGGTGGCTTTTAGAGTCGTATTTTGTTTCATTTATTGAACTTGCACACTTGGTTTCATAAGCCATCATGCAATGAAATTGCATCCATTGATGGTTTGTGAACCAAACTTGCTAATCCTTTGATTTGCTAATCCTCTATTGTAGCAAGGTGAACTGGGCAACAGTGGCTGGCAGGCCACTTTCCATGGCCAATAAGTAAGAATTTGAATTTTTGGACAACTAATTAGTTTGTTAATAACAATACTAAGTCAATTAATAGTGATTATTAAATTATCAAATTATAGTGTTAATAGCATCATGATTAATACCAATGTTAAATTCCTTTAAATAAAATTATTTATCTTCTTGTGATAAAATAAAAAAAAGGTTATATATATATATATATTAATATTGTATTGGCATCAATTTCAATTCAATTCAAAATAAAGAAAAGGGTCAAATTGCAAGAAGGCTGACTGCCCCTTCTTTTTCCCTAGGCTGCTCTGCTGCATGCAAGGCATGCTTGTTTTCCCAATTTCACACTCAACATCCCTAGAGAAGTAAGCATGGCATAGGATGGCAATTGCAAGCAAATAGAATTTTTTTTTGCTAAAGAAAGGAAATAATAAAATAAAACAAAAAGTTGCTCCCATATTCCCTACATAAGGGACCTCACCATCAGCCATAATACGTACACACGGCTGTGAAAGAAAAGAAAGAGTGGAGAAAAAGAGGGTGAGAAGGACGAAGGAAGGAGAAAGGGGTCTCAACACTTGAATTTTTTTCTAACTTCATTGAGGCAGGATACTTAGGAATACTCCACTTCTTTATATATATATATTGAAAATGCATGCAAAACAATCTGATATACTTGATAATGCATGATGGAAGTATGAATGAACTCAACAAGAGAAGGGCTTACCTTGCATGTTTTAGATTTAACTTGCTTTGCATTATCTCTTGCTATCTTCTCTTTATATATCCTCATTGCCCTATGGTCACACACTAAAAGACCTCTTGAATGCATGAAAATTTTCCCTCCATGAATAATGAAGCCTTGCATGTCCAAGTAAGAAAACCCTCTCAACCCTCTCATTTTTTTTTTTATTGTAAAATTTTCAAATTATATTCATATGATAAAATGACTAACTTATAGATAGAAATTTATATATATATATATATGTATATAAATTTTGTGATGTGTATATCAAATATTTGAAGATATTGATAGTCTTAAAGTCATGGTATTATTGTGGAAATAGGCTTGCATGTATAGTTTATACCATTAAAGAGAGGATTGAAGATTTTATTTGGCCCTTAAATCTACCAGAAAGTTTGTATGAATTTTTAGACAATTTTATACTCAAAATTTGAAAATGATTTCTTTTAAAAAAGTTGTTGAGAATGATGTCTAGTTCATCCATGAATTTTTGCAACAATTATTGAGCTTTATACGAATTTATACAAATTTTTAATTAAATCTAAAATTGTAAGACAAATTTTACTATATGTTTGAAAATTTATTAAAAATTCTATATTAAGCCAAATCTGGTAATTTCTAACCAAAAGATGAAATTTGAGAAGTCTAGTTTCATAATAAATTTTTAGATTATGGATTTGATCTATGAATTCAAGTATGGAATAAATTTAAGAAAATGTGATAAATCTGTGTCATAAAAATTTCTGGGATATTTACAGAATTATTTATAACTTATTTTTGGGAAATTATTTTTGAAAAATGACCTAAACATCCTTATTGAATATTCTATACATTTTCATGAATTTTAGAATTGTATAAATAATTTATTTATAATCTTTATTAGCTAAGGTATAACCTGAAAATTTCTGGACAAGTTTAAGATCATTACTTCAATTATTTATTTGGATAAAAATTAATTATTGTGTTGGTCTAATTCATTAAATATTGTAAATTAGTAATCCATGTATAGGTGTGTTGTGGTTTATTTAATATTGTACTAGTTTAATCTTGTAAATTAAAAACCCATGTATGTATGTGATTATGATTTATTTATTTTTATATCCAAATTATTATTTCATACCATGGTTTAAATTAATTATTTATTTAAATTTTGTTCATTGATTTATTATTGTGTGACTTGTGTAATATTTTATGTTGGGAATTTTAATGAGTTGGTATACCATTATTGGTGACTAAAATTTGAATTATTGTGAATTCAACAAATAAAGAAACATGAAATTGAACTGATGATATATGAAAATTTAAAAGTGATAGGGTAAGCTCGGTTTAGAATCTTGCGCAAGTGAGTTGCGAACCCTAACATGGCACGGGAAAGTATTTCGGCTCTTATCGGTGTAGGCGATATAAGGTTGATGGTGCGGGTGTCACAATATAGACCGCTTCCTTGGGGAAGATCGTGATGTCACGACTCGAGTACGTAACCCTGGTGCGTGGGCATCATTGGTAGTTACGGCAAGTAACATTTGAATATTTGACCAGGGGGAGTTAGAATTGCCCGTGGCCATTGCTTAGTGGTTAAGTGGAAATAGTGCTCCGCGGGGAGTTACTTAAATTTATCTGATAAAGTAAATCTATGAGAATTTAAAAAGAAAGGTGTGCATTTTCCTTGTGATGAAATACTGCTTCTGTTTGCCATTATTTATTTATTTATTTATTTATTATTATCTATTGTTATTATTTCAATTAATAGCATTCCTGTTATGCTTATTAAAGGCTACTTGTTATTCTGTTACTACACATTATTCATTAATTGTGAGTATTATTATCGGGGTGAGTATTTTTGGGTTGTAGTTTCTTATTGAGCTCGTCACTCATTGGCATTCTTGTTGACTTGGCGTTTTATGTCAAGTACCAAAGAAACCGAAGGGAATACCGAGGCCTTGCAAGGCGACATTCAACCTTGGTTAGCTTGAAGAGTGCCCAAGTTCCATGAACTAGTTTCTAAATTTTCTAGTTTATTTATTTATTTATTTTATATATTGGTCTTATTTTATGTGCTAAGTTTAAGTTGTAATTTAAGAACTTACAATTTCCAGGTTCTTAATTAATGGATGATGGTAATATTGGTGGCATTATTGATTTTAAGTTCTAAATCTTAATATGATGTTCTTAAATTTTGGAGTGTCACACAGTAGGTGGCCGGTAGACCACCTTTGATGGTCGGCAGCCATCACTGGTGGCTGGCAACCTTCATCACTGGCCAGCCGGCCACTGATGCAAAATTCAGCAGTGTGTTCTTCAGGCAAAGTAGAGTTATTCTGGAAGTGGGCAGCAGTGTTTGTGTTCTATTGTGCAACAGAGGCTCTCCGGAAGCAAAATAATGACTTTTTGGGTGGAAACCAAGCATGTGTATGAGCATTCCTCGCGTGCCGAGCATGTTTTAAGTTTAAATTGTTGTAATTAATTAGTTGTAACTAGTTAATTTTGTAAAGTGTTGTAACTAATTAGTTAGTCAATTAGTTATTCAATTTCGTTTTGTAATTAGTTAGTTTACTAGAATAGTTAGCTAATTCATTTGTTGTAATAATTAGTTAAGTAGTTTAGCTAGTTTATTCATTTGTTTTGTAATAATTAGCTTAGCTTTAATTAGCTAGTTAGTTCATTCGGACCCTTCTTCATGATAGCTTAGCTTTAATTAGCTAGTTAGTTCATTCGGACCCTTCTTCATGAGAGCGCAATGTAATAATGTGTATGTTGTCTTCCAACCCTACGTCTTTCTCCATTTTATTTACTAGCTTATGATGGTTAGTTTAGGGACATCACGTTTTGTTTAGCATACTCCATGTTTGCATCCGTTTGTATTGCATGCACCGAGGCTCGGTTCAGCATTCTAACTGCATTGTTACTCCTTATACTTCTTTGAATACATGCTTAGATCGCATACTATTTAATTGGTTCATATGTCATTTTAGTAGCTGAGCCTATTTAGTTGCATTAGTCATATTGCATAAGTTAGGATCATCCATTTTTCTAACTCATTTCTTTTTTGGCTTGGAGTACTAGGTAAGCCTTTACTCGCTTTAGCATATTGCATTGTATGTTAGTGTCGTCATGTTCAACATGCTTGCCATGAGGCTAATTGCTTAATTGCCATAACTGTTTGCATGCCTGTGGATGAAGGCTAATTGCTTGATTTGGAATAATTTGAGCAATGTTTATATGCGATCACTTTTTCAAGTGGTACATATTTCGAAAAATCATATCATGATTAGTAGAGGCCGATCTTTGATCGAGCGAGCGGGGGTGCTCAAATGTATTCATGAGTTTCCCCTCTCGTACCTAAGTTCCCGAGCCGAGACAATCTTGGTGATGATGGACACGTGGCCTTTGGCACGAGTCATGGGTTTCCTAAATTTCCCAAAATATTTAGGTGGCGACTCTGTATCTGGAAAAGCAGTCCATTTTTGGCAATTTGATTCAAAAATTAATTTTCCAAAAGATTTGTTGGATTTGGACTTTTTGGTGTTTATCAATTTCACATTGCACTTGTGAGATTAGATTCAGAACCGTGGGAGTCTGAACTGTAGGGCTTATTTGGAACTTCTGAAAAGGGAGGCGCGAAAAAGTTGAGATAAACCAAGTCTTGTTAGGGACATTGTTTACCCATTCATCGTCAGTGTGGGCGAGCTGTAGGTCATTATCATCCCACCATTCTTCTTCGTTGATCAAAATGCAATAATTAGGCTTTGCTCGAATTATTCCCATAGTATACTCTGGTTGGCTTTCTGGTTCTTCTTCTTTCTCTCTAGAACCTTTTCCTTTACTATTATCATTAGATTTTCCAGTGTCAATCTTTGGTTCATCCCATTTTCTTTCAGTTTCCAGAAACTTTGCTACTACTTGACCAACCATGACTGGCATTGGAATTTATCGGATCCCACCATCCTATCTGCACATTTCCAAGGTCTAATTCTTCAAAGAACTGAATATTGGCTGAGTCTTCCTCTAGGTCGGCCAAGTCATCTAACCCCTATTTAAGTACATATTCTTTAACAACATTGATAGAAAATGTGTCAGGCAGAACAACCTCAGGCTTCAGTTAACCAATGGGTACAATATACTAGCTAGGATCATACTTTTCTTCTAATAATTTGCCAGCCTCAACCACATGTACTTTGGTTGTTTCCTCTTTGGCTTAACCCATTACCATCATAGGGTTCTTGGGTTTTGGTTGGGTTGGAGGTGCATCCATCATGCACAGATCAGTGTTCTCAGGAATGTATACCTCAAGTTTAGGAAGATGAGAGGGTGTGATGTAGATGCTATGTTCAAAGGTAGGTGATAGTGTATGCATAAAGTTGAGACGATGAGGTGGTGGGGCTTTTTCGTGGGGTGGCAATGGGTTGGTAGTGACATTAGGTTTTGGCGGCTGTGAAGGAGCTGTATTTGTTGTCAATGAGATCTTGAATTTCATGATGAAGATGGAAGCAACGGTCAGTATCGTGTTCAGGTTGTTGGTGGAAGGCACAGTATTTTTGATAAGGTCATATTTGGCTGGGAGAGGATCTGGCAAAGGTTGAGGATCAAGAGGTTTGAGATACCCTCTTTTTATCAAGATCCTTATTGCTTTGGTAAGGGACATATGGAGTGGGTTAAAGGTTCTGGTTGAGGCTCGGGCTAAGTTTGTTGTTTGTGGATCGGCGTTGGCACAGGGGTTAGCTTATTTGGTGGTGGTAGTGACTAAGTTGACCTCAGAAGGTTTTTGTTCGGAGGTTTGAAAGAAAGCCCTACAATTCGGACTCCCATGTTTCTGAATCTAATCTCACAAGTGCAATGTGAAATTGATAAACACTAAAGAGTCCAAATCTGGCAAATCATTTTGAAAAATTGATTTTGAATAAAAAAAATGCCAAAATTGGACTACTTTGCTAGATACAGAGTCGCCACCTAAATATTTTATTTTGGAAAAATTTAGGAAATCCATGACTCGTGCCAAAGGCCATGTGTTCGTCATCACCAAAGTTGCCTCGACTCGGGAACTTGGGTACGAGAGGGGAAGGTCATGAACTGAGCACCCTCACTTGCCCGATCAAAGATCGGCCTCTACTAATCATGATATGATTTTTATCAACGTTATATGCTCTTGTTCCGGTTTATTAGGCTAGTATTACCATGTGATGTGCACAAGCAAGTATAGACTAGTTTGCCCGAATTAGAACAATTCAATTTCATGTTTTTTTTTTTGAAAAGGGTTTGATTTTGCCACCTTAAGTGGGCTTAAAGTTCGCGAATTTGTCACTCAACAAAGTGGGCTTAAATGTACATTTATTGAATCGTTGCAATTCAAACAATAAGCCTTTATCCATAGGTATTCCAACAGTTTAATAAGTAAGCACTTAGTCTCATGGCAAGCATGATAGTCATGGCAATCATTTACACTCATGCAAGTATACTAAAGCACAAAAAACTCACTTAGTACTCTAAGCCAAAAAAGAAACTAGTTAGAAAAAAAATATGTATGATTCTTAACTATACAAGATGACTAATGCAACACATGCGATATGCAATTAATAGGCTCGGCTACTAATATGGCATATGAGGCAATTTTGATAACATGTGGTCTAAGCACGTATTCAAAGAAAGTATTGAAACGACAATGCAGTTAGAATGATGAGCCTCAGTGCATGCAGAACAAAATGAATGGATGCAAGCATAAGATATGCTAATTGAAATATGTCCCTAATCTAACCATTAAACCGGATAAATAAAAGGAGAAAGACGTAGGGTTGGAAGACATGCACATTATTACATTACGCTCTCATGAAGGAAAGTCCAAATGAATAAAGCTAACTAGTTAACTAAGCTAATGCTAATTAAAGCTAATTAAGCTAATTATTACAAACCGAATAAATAGCTAAACTAATTAACTAGTTATTACAGCACTTGAATTAACTAGCTAATAGACTAATTAAATAATTACAAGACAATTGCAACTAATAATGAAACTAAATAATTAACTATTTTGCCTCGGGAAATGAAATATGTGCACGAGCATGCTCGGTTTCCACCTGAAAAGACCTCCATTTTGCTCTCGAATGCCTCTGCTTGCATAGTTGAACACTTCAAGAACAAATCTGCTCCACCTTACCAACAATCTATTGAGCTTTGCACCAGTGGCTGGCCGGCCACTAGTGAAGATTTTCGGCCACCTGCCGGCCATGGATGGTGGTCTGCCGACCATGAAAAGTGGCCTATCGGTCACTGATACACTAGTTCATCATGCTGCAAAAGAGGACAAATAGGGCATATACAAGGTATTTCAAGGATTGTTTGCACAATTCACCTATCCTTTTCATGTATAAATCTAAGGAAAGGTGAATCTTAAGTTACAAACCACCAATTCAAGAAATTTCATTACATGATGGCTTGTGACTTAAGATGTGCAAGCTTAATAAATGCAAAACAAGACACAAGCCTCCTCCCTTTCATGAATGATCAAGGGAAAGAGTAGACCTTGGAGACTTGGATCATTTCATCACTAACAAGTATGAAATGGTCCAAGTTCCATGTGTTCAATTAACGTTCGATTGAACACACCAAGTTATTATCTTGCTCATTTTTAGTCCCAAGTTTTAGTTACTCATTTTAACTTACCAACCATTCTTTAATCCAATTAAGTCCAATAATGAATTAAAGTCCTCTAATGGAAAGAGGGCTCAAAACACAAGTTGCTTTGGGTATGAAAGAAGTCTCATACTGTTGGTAATGAACGCCCTAAGAGATTAAATCATTAAGTATGAAACCTCAATTTTATGCTTAGGCAAACAAATGACTTGAAACCACTTTCAAAGAAAAATTAAAAGCCAAGAAAAGAGGGAGGTTGCAGACATTATGCTTGCTGAAATTAAGTATGAAAAAGCCAAAAATAAGTGCTATCAACTCAAATAAGTGATGTCTAAGACCTAAAACATCAAGCTTATGAGGACTATTACACTAGATGCAAGCAAAAAAAAGACTCAAATGCAACAACCAATCCAAAACAGAGTTAAAACAGTCCAAAACAGGGCCTAAAACATGCTGGAATTAGGCTAGAATAAGCTAGAAAAAAAAGCTAAAGCAAAGTCACCAACTAGGCTAGCAAACAAGACACAAGGAGGGGAGACTAACCCCTCCAAATTTGGACTTCAAAACATGATTTTCACCACTAAAAATACTCTGAAATTTAGTGTTTAAAGACCCTAAAAAAGATGGTTTGAAAGTGGGAAACAAAGGTGAAAATGCCTTACCAACAAGGAATAAAAAAGGGTGAACCATCCCCTAACCTTAGATGGCCCAAAACACCAATTTCAGCCCACAAAAATAGAGTTTTTCATAAACCAAAAATAGTAAGAAAAGGCAGAAAAACAAGTATGCAAAACAAGCTAACAAGGTAAGTATTATACCTCTTGAAGCAAAGAGTAATTCCAAGCAAAAACTCAAGCCAAAACCACCTTCTAGAGCTCCAAGAAGGCTTCAAGAAACCTCAGTCCAAAGGTGATCAACTTTGATTAAGGAGGTGTAAGCAAAAGTGTAAGAATCGTAGGCAAAAGTGTAGAGAATTTGTAGAGAGAGAGAGAGAGAGAGAGAGAGAGAGAGAATTGTAGAGAGGGAGGAAACTTTTTTAGTCTAAAATTTGCTAACCTTTCTACAAGGAAGAGAGGTCTCTATATATAGAAAACATGAAATTTCTATAAGGAGATCTAGCTTTCCACGTGTAGACAGATGCATGTATCTATGCAAACGGCTGGCACATCTGGCATAAAATATTTGCAGAAAACACTGGTGGCCGGCAAACCAAAAGTGATGGCCAGCAACCTCTGGGGATGGTCGGTAGGAGGTTACAGGTTGGAAAGACCAAGGCATGGTTCAAAAATGAGACAAAAAGGATGGAGGATGAGAAAGGCTCAAAGTTATGGCATTCCGCGGAGGACTTCGAGCACTTGGCAAGCAAACAGACTCATCATCGGGTGTACCTGCAAGGACATCCAAGTCGTAAGGGCCGTCAAAAATGGGGTGTCTACACATGCTACTACTGGTGGCAGTGTTTGGATAGTGAGCAAAGGTTTTCTATACCGGCTCTTTATCATCCACTATAATTCCCTGCTTGATGGCATCCTTTATTTGAACTCCTATTTCATGCAGTTCTTTGAAAGTAAACAGTGGAAGGACTATAATTTTCTACAACATTTTTCCATGCAGATTTCTTACTACCATGCGAATTTGATCTTTCTTCGGCGGTCTGTTAGTTATCATCATTGCCTTGGCCCTCCATTTGGTAATGAAGGCTACAAAACCTTCATTAGGTTCCTGTCAGGTTGCTTCTAATTCCTAGGTGGTTACTTCAATCTGTGTGTTATAAGCATATTGGGTAACAAAAGGCTCAGCTAATTCTTCCCAACTTTGTTTCAATCAATCTTATAATTTAGCATACTAGATGGCAACTACACCAGATAAAGTTCTCCCAAACAAGGAAAGTTTTTGAGGCCAAGTCAAGCCCATGGGTTTTAGGACATTTGAGAAGAGGCGAATGTGGACCATAGGGACACCAGCTCCATCAAACCTGTTAATGTGTAACATTTTAAATTGTTCTGGCAATTTGGCAGTTGTTTCCATATACTTATCTTCAATGTTTGGGATAAAGTTGATTCCCTGCGACCTTTTAAACATTTTCTCCTACTTGGCCAATTTTAGCATAATTGGATCAAACTCATTTGTTTCCAGAGGAAAGAGCCCTCTTGTTGGTTGTGAAAGGAGAAAAGGTCCTCCCGATGATTACGCAGGACCCCTTAAGTCTTCTAGTAAGTTGGGTTCTAGAAATTCCTCAGTTGATAGAAGTGGGATTAGATGAGCCATTGAAAGTGGTTGAGTAGCGGATGCCCCAGATGAGCGTCGCAATTCAGGAAAAGCATCACCATAGGTGGCCACTGTATTGGCCATAGCATCCAAACTTCATTGAAGGGCCAACAACATGTCTATTATATTTTTCGGAACCCGAGCCATCACTGATGCTGATGAATTGAGTGGGGATGATCTAGCTGGTAAGGAAGCGGTACTTTGGACAGTTGATGAGGCTTTTGCTTTTCTTCTTCGTGTAATCGATGGCAAAGAAATTAACACTAGCTATCCTTGAACCAAATTTGTAGTCTGACGGAGTCTATTAACGCGAGTTCATAGAACTTGGGGGATATTTGACTGTTTTGAAGCTATGGTGCCTAATTACCTTGCAAAAATATAACAGAACCCCCAATCAAATTTCAATAGCATGCTGGCTCAACTGATTACTGCTAAATCACACTAAAAAACTGAACTCAATCCCACAAACTGAAATGCCTGAATCACTGAATCTGAAAAGCCCTGTATAGATCACATACATTGTACATAACACATAGTAGAAAAGAGAACAAACACCCCTATAGGGGCTAGGGTTATCTTGTCCTAGCTTTGAAATGATTTAGGGCTTCACAATTCAAACAAGTAGCATCATATCCTAATTTTGGAAGGTACTATAGCTCACTATATGTACAAGGTTAGCTCTACTCTATGAGTTGAAGTCAAGGTGACATTACCAAAGAGTCCTTTGGGCCATAACCAATGAAGATCCTAGGATATCAGCAGAGTCAATATAACCTTTTTTCGAAGTCTGAGAACCTGAGATAGTAGAGCTACCTTTTTGACAGATCTCAAAAGGCTATAACAAAAGGTCTCAAAAGTAAAGTAGAGATAGGTATAGTGTCACAAAAAGTTTGTCTGTGCTCCCACCAGTATCTTGGCAACACAGGGACTTTAAGTTCACCAATGCATGCAATGAAATTAATGTATAATTGAAAATAAAAGTCATATCATGGAGTTCGAGTCAAGGTTTCTTAATATCCCCAGTAGAGTCGCCAAAAACTGTAACATCGCTTGGGGTACCCGTGTGCATTAAACAGTTCGGACTCTCGACTTCTTTGATCTAATCTCACGAGTGCAATGTGAAACATAAATGAGAGTCCAGATTTAACAACTTTTATAGAAAATGCATTTTAATAAAAAATCTTTGCCAAAAATGGACTACATCACTAGATTTTAGAGTCACCACCTAATATTTTTGAAAAAATTAAGAAACTCGTGACTCATGCCAAGGTCACTATTCATCGTAACCAAGGATGTTTGGCTCGGAAACTTAGGTATGAGAGGGGAAGGTCATTAATTGAGCATCCCTGCTCACTTAATCAAAAACATCGACCTCTACTAAACCATGATATGAGTTCTATTAACTTTATATGTTCATATTCTGGTTATTAAATAACTCCTACAATTTACTATGTGAAGTATACAAGTATAAACTATGCCAGCCACTTTGGAACAACTTGATTTCATGTAGTTTGAAAGAGTTTTAAAGATGTACAACTCAAAGAAATTGAGTTTATAAACATGAAAATCAACATCATTCCAAATTAAGCGACACAACCTTTATCTACCGGCATTCATACAGTTATATCAAGTAAGCAAGTAGCCTCATGGTAGAATGCTAAACATAGTAAGAAAAACACACATACGCGGGATGCTAAAGCATAAAAACTTACATGTGTACCGACGTCCTATAAACAGCTACAAAACAAAGTTAGCAAAATATGCATGATCTTATATACAAAATTCTAATGCAATTCACTCATAAGATGCATCTAAAGATTCGACTTCTAATATATGATATGTGAATCATCTCAAGAATATGAGGTACTGCACATAATCACATAGGAATTAATTAAACCTACAAATGAAAACTTAACCGAATCAAGATGTATGAAACATGGATACAAAGTATGGATATAATGAAAAACAATATGATGCATATTCACAAAGAAAAACAAGTACAAGAATGGGATAGAGAGAAATGGGTAGAGAAGAATGATTACAAACCAAATGAGAGAGAGAGAGAGAGAGAGAGAGAGAGAGAGAGAGAGAGAGAAAGAATATTACAACAAAATAAATAAAATAAAAAAAACTTCACAAAACACTCAAATGAAAATAAAATAGAAGTTTCATGTGTCTTGAGGATTGCCAGAAACTAGTATGCTTAATGTTGGAAGACTACTTCGTTTCATCCAAAAGAAGCTAACCGGCCAGCCGACCAACTAGGTCTAGCAAAACCTGTCTTGTTCCAATATCGAGAGAAGGAACAAACAAGGAATATGTAGGTGGCTCAACTAACCACTTCCAGTTAAATTACAACAAAAATAATATGAAATTACTACAACAAAGCAAATATAAGATAGCAAATGCAAGAAAATGAAAGAAATTGAAAATTCACATTCCAAAGAAAGAATGAACTTCTTGATTTTCAAACACCCTTTTGATCACCCTCAAGGTTATGAATTATGTTCTCAATCCTTAATTCGAAAGCTTGGAATTTGAGCTAGAACGGTGGTTTCGAGCAAATGTGGAAAATGAGTGTTTGGTTCTTCAACTTGGCAAAGACTACCCTCTCTTTGATCAAAGCTATAGAATTTAACTATAATAGCATGACTTGGATGGCTTTTGTAATAGGAGATGAGATATGGTGTATAGCTTGAGAAAATGGAAGTTCAAACTAACACTTAATTTTGGCTAACTCTTGAATTCAAAGCTTAAACTATCTTCTTCTCTATTTCTAGCCTTCTCTCCTCAACCTATCCTCTTCCTTCTATACACAATCTGATCTATATATATAGGCAATGAAAGTGGAGAAATGGTGGAAGACAAGAATGGAGCATTAATGAAGATAATGGAGCAAATAGAGCACTAATAGAGCTAATGGAAGACAAAAGTGAATATACATGCATTCAATGCATGAATGGGTTAGAAAATGGGTTGTGAAGTGTCCCACTCGAACCAACACAAAAACTGGGCAATCTGTGTTGGGCCGGACAATTGGGCAGTCGACCAGCCAGAGAGAAATTCGTTCAGTTTTGCTCGTTCAACCTAGTTTTGCTCCGGTTAAATCTAACTTCGCTCCGGGTGTCCAATGGGGCTCAAATACTTGACCAAAATAGGCTTAGGGTTAGGAACAAAGCTCAAATTCCATCTTTTTTACTGATGATCCTGTAAGAAACACATTCTAATTTTCATCATTTGGTGATCAAAAGAAAGCGCCCAAGTCTTAAAGCCGGCTAAAATAGGGTGTCTACACTATTTTGCCCAACGTGTCTCCACTGCAGCTAATCATGCCTTGGCTGTTAGTCTTGAGATTTGCAGGAAATGAGGGCGAAGGTGAGTTTCCACCTCATCAATCTGGGCTTTCCGAAAACCAGTAGACAAACCCAAGCTTTTGGCTTGGCTAGTGCAAAGCTCTGACCCATACGTCGAATGACAACCAACCTTGTGAGAAATGAATTTACATGCATCTCTATCATAGCCTATCTTTCCACAATCATAACAAAAATCCGAGAGGTGCTCGTATTTGAAATCTACCCAAGTTTCAGCGAGAATTGATGGTTGAGCGCCTTTCTAACTCAAGAAGAAACCTCGTGGGAGTGGTTGTCTAACGTCAATTTTTACCTTGAGCCTGAGGAAGCTTCTAAATAGCAGCATCCCCTTAGTTGGGACTTCAACCCCAATTAATTTCCTAATTTTATTGGCAATAATTTGGCCATTTCTACTAGTCATCTTCTTCACCGGAAACCCGTGCACTTGTACCCAAGAAAGGTAGACTAAAAACTCCATCTCAGAGATGAATTTCCCAATCTCTAAGGATTGAAGGACAAGTAGAAAACCCATAATCGACCATGGACCATTGATCAAAACATTATTTCAGTCCTCAACATTCTTGAAATAGAACAAAAACACACTATTTGGCCAAGGAGAAATGCTTACCTCATCCCTGGTCTTCCAAGCTCCAGGGATGATTTTGGTAATTGCTTGTTTGTTAGAGATTCTAGGAGCTAAAATCTTCCCAACAAAACAGAGGTTGGAGGTATCAACACTTTTATCTAGACCTTCATCAAACTCAATGGTAACAAAAGGTGGGGCTTCATTCATCTCCATGGAAACATAAGCAGTAATAGAGCAAAAGTGGTTGGAACAAGGGTTAGTAAAGTAAGGTGATGGTGGTGAATAGAGAAAATAAGAAAAGGAGCAGGGGTGGTTGTTTGGAAAACAAAACAAAGGAGTAACAAAAAAATCCAGAAACCCTAAGGAACACTCTCACTTAGAGAGAGAAACTTTTTTTCTTGTATTTTGTTGATTGTGTCTTTTTGGTCTCTATAATTTTAATTAGATTAATTTTGACCATTAATTTTGGATTTTGTATTAATTTAATCCAATTGATAATGTCGATTAGGTTTTTTGAAGAAAAGTGGTTACTGAGTTGATTGAGATTAACTCACTGAGTTAAATAAATTTATAATTTTACCTATAAAAACACAACACATACCGTTTATGTGTGCATTTTTATATCAAAAAATACTAACAATTGTAATCAATTGACTAAATTAAGACAAAATCATAATTCATAATCAAAATCGAGCCAATTGAAATTATACTATTGTAGGGATTAAATGACACAAGGGTGAAAATATAGAGACTAGTGTAATTTGCCCAATTAAATTTGAACTTGAGAGAATTTGATGGCCCCATTGGGTTCACAACATGTCTGTTTCAATAATTCAAATCGTTCATCTTGTAAGACCATTTGTGTATATCATCTATGAAAAAAATTAAATCAACCCCATAATTATAATATTTTTCATTTTGTCGTATTTGTCTAAAAAAAAAATAGATACTCTATTTTCATAAATGTATGTTCTTTCATGTTATTATGTTTTGCAACATCATTTGGATTTAACTCACTGAAAATTCATTTTTACACTTCAATTTTTTCTTGGATTTTTTTTCTATAAGTCCACTAATGTGCTGTAGGTGAGCTCAAAATGAAAGAATTTTGAACTATTTATTCAATTTGTAGTACATATTACTGTTGTAAAGAAAATTGAATTAACTTGAGCTAAAATCTTGGATTATATAACTATGAGAGGGGTTAACTTGAGACATGGAATTCAGCGGGTCCAATCAGAGTCTAGTTGGAAAGCCCAAAATCAATAGGCTAGCAGAAATCATCACCAAGTGGGCCTAAGTGAGTCCTATCAAAATGGGCTTGAAAGAGAGTCAACAAATTAGGCCGATAAGGTCCCAACAAGCTTATATCTCTGAGGAAATCTCAACAAGTCCATCCGAGGAGGTCTTGATCAAAAGGGCATCTAAGGGAATTAAATTGTTGTGTTCTTGGAGAGATATTATATTTAGAAGAGGTGAAACTCTTGGAGAAGATCCATTCTAGGAGATAAATGCTTTTGACTAAAAAAGGTTCGGGTCCACAAACCTAGAGATCTCTTGAAATCGGACTCAAAAGTGTTTTAAGCAAATCTAAAGATCCAAAGCATTTGGCTTCAAACAGATTCAAAAGCAATCTAGAAATTGCTCTATAAATGAGTCTCAAGTCTATATTACTTCCTCCGAAATATACCCATTTAAAAAAGCACTTTTAACACCCATTTGATATAATTTAAAATCTTTAAAACACGCAAAAGCAAGTAACATTCTAATAGCTTCAAGTCTAGCAATTGGTGCAAAAGTTTTATCAAAATCAATTCCCTCTTTTTGATTATAGCCTTGAGCTACTAATCTAGCTTTATTTCTAGTAACAACTCCAGATTCGTCCATTTTATTTCGAAAAACCCATTTTGTACCAATAACGGGATGATCCTTAGGTCGAGAGGTTAAAAACCAAATTTTATTTCTTTCAAATTGATTTAATTCTTCTTGCATTGCTAAAATTCAGTTTTCATCATTTTCAGTTTCTAAAAATGATTTTGGTTCAATTTGTGAAACAAACGCTAAGTTACCACAAATATTTCTAATAGAGGAACGAGTTTTTATACCTTCTGCCGCATCACCTATGATGAGGTCTTTGGGGTGGCCATGAGCATACTTCCATTCTTTTGGTAGATTTGAGTCACTTTCTGGAAGAGCATATATTTCTTGAAGTTTCTCCATTGTCATTTCTTCTTCATGTTCGCGTAATGGATTTTTTTCATTTTCCTTTTTGTAAATGCTCTCCATGCTTAGTTGATTTTCTACAATATCATTATTTACAAGATTCTTGGAAATAATATCGTTAGATTCATCAAAAACAACATGCATAGATTCTTCAACAAGTAGAGTTCTTTTATTAAATACTCTATAAGCTTTACTGGACATAGAATAACCAAGAAATATAGCTTCATCCGATTTAGCATCAAATTTTCCTAAGTTATCTTTATTGTTATTTAATACAAAACATTTACAACCAAAAGCACGCAAGTGACTAATGTTAGGTTTTCTACCTTTCCAAAGTTCATAAGGGGTTTTCTTAAGAATAGGTCTAATCATGGCACGGTTTATAACATAGCATGCAGTGTTAACAGCTTCCGCCCAAAAATATTTAGGCAAATTATTTTCACAAAGCATAGTACGAGCCATTTCTTCAAGAGTTCTATTTTTTCTTTCAACCACACCATTTTGTTGAGGAGTCCTAGGGGCTGAGAAATTATGATCTATTCCTAAGTCATCACAAAATATAATAAAATCATCATTTTCAAATTCTCTACTATGGTCACTTATAATACTACAAATATTAAGATTTTTCTCATTTTGAATTCTTTTACAAAGTTTTGAGAAATTATAAAAAGCTTTATTTTTGTGTGCTAAAAATAATACCAATGTATATCTAGTATAATCATCAACACAAATAAGGGCATAAGATTTTCCTCCTAAACTTAATGTTCTAGATGATCCGAATAGATCAATATGCAAGAGTTGAAGCGGTCTAGTTGTTGAAATGATATTTTTGGATTTAAAAGAAATTCTAGTTTGTTTTCCAAATTGACAAGCATCACAAAGTTTATCTTTTTCAAAAATAATTTTTGGTAAACCTATGACTAACTCATTTTTTGAAAGTTTGGAAATTAAATCAAAATGAGCATGTCCTAATCTTTTATGCCAAAGCCAACCATTATCATTTATAGCAGATAAACATTTAATGTTAAAATGAGAAGATAAATCATGTAAATCAAACACATATACATTCTCGTGTCCATAACCTACAAATAAAGTCTTGTTTTCTAGGGTGTTTTCAATAGTGCAATGAGTTTTCTCAAAAATAACTCTATAACCTTTATCACATAATTGACTAATGCTAAGTAAGTTATGTTTTAAACCTTTAACAAATAAAACATTTTCAATAATAGGAGAGGGATTTTTACCAATACTTCCTACACCAATTATTTTACCCTTGCTATTGTCGCCAAAAGTCACATATCCGCCATCCTTTGGTTGAAGTGTGGCGAACATAGCTTTATTTCCAGTCATGTACCTCGAACATGCACTGTCGAGATACCATCTATCGTTACTGGATTTTGTCTTGAAACATACCTACAAAAATTTGATTTTTCTATTGGTACCCATTTTTTCTTGGGTCCATAAAAGTTAGAATTTGATACTCTTGAACTGTTCTTAGGGACCCACATCTTTTTTATTTTAGCAAAATGATTTCTTTTAACAAGACATGAAGGTGAAATATGACCTTTTGTTCCACAAAATGACATGTGAGATGAGAGTGATTAGAATATGCATACACAAAGCCATTTTTGACAGTTTTTACTTTTGAAAAAGGTTTATATCCAATTCCGGCTCTACCAAAAGTATGATTTTGATTTTTAAGAATTTTATCTAAAGTTTCTCTGCCTTGATTGAATTTTGAAAGAGTATTTTTCAAGTCTTCAATATTTTCTTTCAAAATAATTTGCTCATTTTTTAAAGACTCATTTTGTTTTTGTAATACAACTAAGTGTTTTTCAGAAATTGAAGACTCTTTTTGAGTTAAAATCTCATTTTCCTTTTTCATTTTCACGGCTTCATTTTCTAGAACATATATCTTGAAAGTCAATGATTCATTTTCTTTTGACAAATTTGAAATTACTTTCTTTTGACAATTACTTTTCAAACTAAGTTTCTTAAATTCAGCATGTAATTCATCAAAAGCTAATTGCAATTCATCAAATGTAAAGGATTCGTCATTTACCTCATTTTCATTTCCAAGTGCCATTAAGCATAGGTTAGCAACCTCATTTTTGCAAACTTCAGTTTCTGTGTCGCTTTCATCACTATCTTCTCCCCATGCTGCAATCATACCTTTCTTCTTATTCTTCTTGAATTTTTTCTTAAGTTTTGGACATTCTGATTTGTAATGTCCAGGTTTGTTGCATTCGTAGCAGGTTACTTCAGATTTTTTGTGATTTTCTCCTATCTGAAAATCCCTATTGTTGAAGTCTTTTCTGAAAAAATTTCGTATGCCTTGTTTCTTTCTCACAAACCTTTGGAACTTTCTAGTGATGAATGCCATTTCCTCATCCTCATCTGAATCATCTTCCTTATCCTCTTGATGTTTCAAGGTGGATTTGAAGGCTATTTCTTTCTTCTTCTTGTTGTCCTCCTCTTCCTTTCCTTCTTGCATAATGAGCTCATGAGTTAAGAGAGATTCCATTAACTCATCTAGACTTAGCTTTGATAAATCCTTGGCTTCGGTAATAGCAATGACTTTTGTCTCCCAACTTTTTGGCAATGACCTAAGCACTTTTCTTACAATTTCAGCATTAGTACATATTTTTTCAAGAGAAGTTAAACCATTAATAATATCAGTAAAGCGAGTAAACATTTGAGGAATAGTCTCATCAGGTTTCATTTTAAAGAGTTCATAATTATGGACTAGCAAACTGACTCTAGATTCTTTAACTTGTTCAGTTCCCTCATGAGTCACTATAAGCTTGTCCTAAATTTCTTTTACGGTTTTACATGTGGAAATTCTGTTGAACTCGTTGGCATCTAAGGTGCAGTACAACATGTTTGTGGCTTTGACATTAATTTGGGCCATTCTAATATTTGATTCATCCCACTCATCTTCAAGTTTTGGTACCCTAAGTCCATATACGATTTTGGTAGGAATTTTTGGACCATTGCAAATAATTTTCCAGCATTCATAATCATTAGATTGAACATGTATGGTCATCCTAGTTTTCCAATAACTAAAATTTGTGCCGCTAAATAGTGGTGGCCTATTAGATGCTTGTCTCTTGGGTAAAGAATAACTAGGGGTTGCCATGATCTACTCTAAGACGGTTAAGTCACACAACTAGAGTTTAGGCTCTGATACCAATTGTTGTCCCAGATATGCAACCCAAGAGGGGGGTGAATTGGGTTATTAAAAATTTTACAATATTAAAATTAACACAATATTCATAATTTTAATAAATAAAAAAAAACAGAATAATAATTATCAATATAAAAGTAAGAGAGATAGGGAGAGAAAATCAAACACTGCGATTTATAGTGGTTCGGCACGCCAAGCCTACGTCCACTCCCCAAGGAACCTCCTTGAGAATTTCTTTACTATTAATTGAATAAATACACCATCAAGCTTGTGAATTTGGCACATGACTTACTCTTATCTATTGAGCCTCACTCAATAATAAATGCCTACCCTTACAAAATCTCTCACAAAAATAAGGAATAAGAATAAGTGATACTTAAACCCTCTTTTACAATAATTCGTTCACAAAGAGTAGATATGAAAGTGTAAGAACAAATGCTAGACTTAGATCTGAAAGTGAGAGAGCAGAATACAATATACTTAGAATTTTGGAGATCACAAAAAATTTTCTCTTCAAGTTCTTGATTTTTCTCCACACACAACACTTCTATTTATACACAAAAATATACCCGTAAGACGTTCCTTGCTGACGTCTTGGCTTACATAAGCACGCTCCTTGCTGACGTCATGGATGACATTAGTTTGGAAGAGAATCACGTATAAGAAAATTTGCACTCTTGCAAATTTGAACATCTTTAGGTATTAGTCAAAAGTGTACAAAAAGGAAAAGAAAAATTAATTTGAATTATATCTTGTATGACTTTCCACATGCTAATAATTAATGTGTTCATATGCTAATATTCAATGTTTCCACACACTAATATATATGATACAATCAATGTTGTGTAAAAAAAATATAATTGCTCCGTGATGTAGACTATTTGTATTATATGCATTATATATATAAAGTTATATATATATATATAATGTTCTAATCAAATATTTGCATACACAGAAAAATCTCTTTAAATAATATTTATGATGGATTTGAAAATATATGCCCTCTTTAAAATATTGTATATGTTGTAGAGATTTTAAACTAAATATATTCTACCACTCCATATTAATTTTGTCAAAACAAGACAACCTATCAATATCAAATTTGTCAAAATAATACAACCAATTCATCATTTTTGTCAAAATAATATAATTAATCAATTTTTAATTTGGTCAAAAAGTGAATAGTGATTAGCCTCAAGTTTCAAAAAGTGAATAGTAAAGTTTTCAAAAATAATTTTATTTAACTAATATTTAACAAATATATATATTTTAAAAAGATAATATTTTGTGTCAAATAAATATGTACATTAAAAAAATCCAAATTGTTACAAATAATATTTTAGACATCATCAAAAGTAAATAATACAAATAATATTTTAGACATCATCAAAATTAAAGGATGGTCACGAGTTGGGTTTGGGCGGGTTTGTAATAATCTGCCCCTACCTTGTTTCATATCGAGTGCAGGGCAAATTGCGGGGTGGCGGTAGTGGGGCGGGTGCGGGGCGGGTGACAAGTTTTTTTTAATAAGTTGAAAAATAAAAATATTAATAAAAATTATAGTATATTATGGATAATAATTTATACTTAGTAAGAATTATAACAAATAAGATTAAAAAAAAATTAATATTAAGTGTAATATTCTAGTATTTTAATTTTATTATAATAAAAAAATTAGATTATATATTATATATATATTTAATAAATATAATTTGGGCGGGGGTCGGGTAAAACGTAATGAGAGGAGCAATACATGTCCTCGCCTCACTTCCTTATCCGGACAAACTAGTGGTGTAGGGATATTCCGTGTGTGGTGGGTGGGGCAGGAGATGCGGGTGCAAGGCGGGGTGGGAGAAAATGCCCATTTCTACGCATGTACTTGCACATGGGCTCAACCTTGATCGATTACCACCTCAAAGGGGCAACTTTTGAATAGCCTATAAATAAGCACTTACCCATAATTTTAAGAGGACAATTAAAATTCAATTGGAGAAATCTCCATAGTTCATTGTTCTTGAGAGGCGAAAGTGGGGATCCATAGAAGCTATGCCAATTCTCTCTATAGCCACTTTGCTTTCTGAAAAATCTAAAAATCCCGGAGATATTGATTTGTGATTATATATCAATTTTAACTAGTAAATATCAATCCCAATCAAACAATCAAAAACAAATTGACACAACGATTTTATGTGAAAAAATCACAATTGGAGCACCTCCAATTGTGATAAAAAAAAATCACGGGCAAAAATCACAAAACAATCCACTAAGAAGACACAAAGAAATTACACAAGTGTACTCTCAATTACTTAGTGAATCTAAGCCCGAATTGAACCAACCCCTTTGTTTCTCTTCCAACCCCGTCTTTATCTCGGAATTGTCTTGCCCAACGTTGAATCCACAACATCGATGTTGAATTCACGACGATGAGCCACTCCGGAATCCACAAAAGATTCAAGTTCAAATTTCACAGAATCCACTGAAGAATAAATCTCTCTTTTGTGAATAAAACAAAATAAACAAACCCTTTGATATAATCTACTTAATTCATGATATAAACTCTCATAGACATCAAAGGAAACAAACAAAGAAGCTCCAGATGAAAACCCTAATACCCAAGAAGAAGATCTAGAAGCCGTATCCTAAAACTTGACTGAACTGCAGCTTTTATAGTAAACAGATCCGCGATCTCTTCTCAAGCGCAGGAATGACCGCTCGTGCAGATTGACTAAAATGTGTGTGACTAAACAGGGTCTACGCTCGAGCGTAAGAATAGCTACTCGAGTGAAAAAAAACAACTCTCAATAGTTTTGCAGGCGAGTGAAATTTCTGAAATGTTGCGATCTCCGCTTGAGCAGAAAAACAACTTTGGTTGCAAAGTGACAAATATGATAGGATTAAGATCACAAACTCCTCTACATAGGCATAATTCAAGTTGGATTCGCATCTAAAAACTCATAGCCGCACTTAAATAAAAAATCGAATAAAATTACAACTGAAAGGAGTTTTGTGAAATGGGATTGCCAATAACAAAAACCTAACACTTTCTCTTCGACCCAACCTTTCATCCTTCTTTATCTCCATTTCTTGAGTTCTTATTGCAACCATTGAACATCTCTAACCTCACCCTTCCATTTCCATAAGGATTTGTGGAGTTTCAGAAAACTTTGTCTTCTCCAACAAGTTTTCCAGCGGTCTCTATTGATTCCGGCAACATTCTCGAACCCATTTCATGCAATAACAAATTTAAATTATAACTGAAGCATTAATTTGGTTGCTATATTTTCCTAATACCGGCACATGCTTGTATATGTTGCTTATTTGCAAATGAGGACCTTTGAAATGCTGGATCAAGGATTTGTCGATGAATCTAAAGCCATCTTGTTTTTCATTTTTTTTTTCTTTTATATAACAGATTACCATAAAAGCAAAAAAGTCCAGATTTTAATCTATATAGCAAAAGCAAAAGCAAAAGCAAAAATTGCATTGTGACAAAATTATGTGATGTATGATAAACATCAGCTAGCATGAATCATTAGAATTATTTATATATATATATATTAAATTACTACAAATCTAGCAAAACCAAATTACATTGGATGGTCTAGTACCATTTAATTAAAAAAGGGTTGCCAAGTAACTGGCCTTGGTAACAAACCACAAACTACAGAGTCTTGAAGAAGCAAAGATAAATATCCTGTCTGATTTATGCACGTCCAGACTTTGCCTATGCATTAGCAGTGAATCAAAAAGAATACTTATTGTTAGTGATACCGTCATGTAGTATCACTGTTATATTTAATATTTATTATTTTGTAAGAAAGTTTTTAAATTTTGGACAAGCTTTTTGAATTTTTTTAATAGAATGAAAGAGAGAAAAACATTGACGGTGGATGAGATTGTCACTCGGGTATGGTTGACGTTTAACCCTTCTCCCTCAATAGTCTTTCTCTTTTCGTCAACTCAACCGCGGGGCCAAATTTGTAAGGTGACCTGTGCAGTCGTGTTTGGATTTAATTGGCCTAGAGCACAACGTAGAACTAATGATGTGGTGCTCAAGGAGCACTGAATAATTTCTCCCAGCACTATATTAATCGATTTCTTTAAATCATAGAGATTTTTAGATGGGATTCCAACTAGTTGAGATCTTACTTTTTTGGTACAAGTTGGCAGCACAACCTCAGTACTTAAAAAAGAAGGATCGCATGCTTTGTACCCAAACACAGTACAAAAAGCATTAAAGTCACAACAACTCACAACCAGTGGCCACTGATAGAGAATTTTTCTCACTCAAGTGTTGTATTTGAGGGAGGCCTTATGTGATTAGTTTTGCTTTTTTGTTTTTGTTAAAATTACATGCAAACCGTACACACATATATGCCTTTCAAGTACTCCTAAAACAAAAGCAGGCTTTAACCATCGGGTGAATCTTGTCTCCAGTCTTCTGAGTGAATTAATACAACATATAACAGTTTTAAAAATTAAATATTTTAATGTCTTGAAGTGAAAATTTTATTATAAAAAATATTTAATGATCAATTTTTATTGTCATGAGGATAGTCGTTAAAAAATCGTCTCGAAAAGTTAAAAACAAGACTTTAGCGACAAAATTTTAAAGATGTCAATAATAAATAGACTTTTAAGAACAAAATAATTTGGTCTCAAAATAATTTATTTTTTGAAATAAAAAATTTGGTCCCAAAAGGATGATAACTCATCACCAATGTCTAATTTTGTTCATAAAAATATAATGACGACATTTTTCGTAACAAAATTATTTGGTCCCAAAAAAATAATTGTCCCTAAATTTCGGTCTCTAAAATTTTAATTTTTTATAATTAACTCTTATATTTTTAATCACGTTGCAATATCTCTCTTCCGTCTTATCTAATGTTAACAAATTTAACAAAATTTGCTATATGAAACATATGTGACATTTTTCGTTTCATTAGTACCATTACACTTTTATAAAAATCTTTGTTTTTCTTTTTTGTTTTTGGATACAAAAAAAAGAAGGGGGTAGCTAGGCTACGCCAGTCCCAGGCTAAGACCTCACTTGAGACGTAGTATAAGAGCGCCATACGAAGGACTACAGGGTATTGAACCTAGGTTGAAAGCATTTTGGGGTCTGACCCTTCTGCTAAACCTGGTAAAATCTCTTTGCACTAGTTTGACATATAGGGTTGGGGGTAGGTTGGGGTTAAAATAGTCAAAAAAATATAAAATTGGTTTTTTAGTTTCAGGCTAAAAAATATTACATCCAAATCATAATCATTTCATTTTTTCTCTCATAAAAGTTAAAAAGTCTAATCCAAATAAGATTTTTTATTCCTAAATTAAAATAGTCAAAAAGTCAAAAGTCAAAAACTAACCTATATCCCAAACGAAACTTTTATAATTTTACAAAAATCTCACTTTATTAATCGTTTTACTTTTAATTTTTGTCAGTGTTATTAATGGTAAATGGATGAATAGCTATGAAAAAAATGAATGATTTATTTTTAAAATTATAATTATTATTCTTTTTAAATAAAAAATAAATATAATAAAATCAGACAATTATAATTATTAAATCAAACTGATTTTTTATGTTGATGATTTACGCATAAAAATCTGACAAAATAAACCATTTAAATAATCTAAACGGATCCCATATAAGTCCCATAAAACCCAACTTAAAAGTGAAAGGATTGAAGTGCAATCACCCCAAATGTAATTTACACTAACTTAATGTCAGTTTTCCTGACCAAAATAAATAAACATGTAATAATATTAGCTCTTTCAATTAAATAAGTTGTTGAAATAACCGAGAAGATTTCAATAGTCTTCCTCAACATATCAAACAGGAAGAAACGGTCATTACAAAATAGGATGGTAAGAAAAAAACCATTAATCCAATCAACCGGCCGAAATTTATTTTTGATTGGTTTTTCATAGCATATGATCTGTTTTAAATCTAAAAAATGTTACATCGACATCAACTGAATTGTCTAAAACATTATATTTGAATACTTTTATATTTAAATTTTTTAAGTATTAAAACATAAATGACCAATACAATTTTTTCGTAATAAAAGTTAAGAAAACCAAATTGTAGCATGTGATCTGTCTCTAAGACCATCTCCAATGCTTCTTCAAACTTGGCATCAGATTTTAATTTTGGTAAAAAAGTCACTTTTTGGAGCTCCAATAGTTTCAGCAAACAAGTATCAAAATGAGAATTCAGCAAATAATTCATCAAAGCGAGAACAGATTGCTCCTTTCATCAATGTACTGTGCATAGTCGTTAAGCGATTTTGTCAAAATTTACAATGGTGGTTTCGACCACGGTTGACCAACCGGGTCGACCAAATTTCATGCAAATGGTTCAAAAATTAGTAGGTTCAAACAGTTCAAAAAGGTAAAAAAAAAAAAAAAAATACCTTACCGGTCAACCGACCGGTCGACCCACGGGATGATTCTTCTTTTTGATGCACCGTTGGAGCAACTGATATCAGATTGAAAAAATGAGCCATTTTTTACTCAAATTTGATAAAAAAATACTGAACCGTTGGAGATGCTCTAATCAACCAAATTGATTCAGATTGTTCAATGCCAAATTTGTCCTCAACAGTGACCGATTCAAACTGTTTATATCAAAATCTAGTATGTATATATATAAAGAGATTAATAGTTCTAGATTGTGACTAAATTCATTAGTTTACTCCTCTGTCTTTGCATAATTGTATATTCCATTAATTGAGTTATACATATGTGAGACTGAGGACCATTTCATCTAGGAAAGGTTGTTTCTCCCCCCTTGAATATAATAATTAATTGCTAGTATTTTTCTCTCTCTCTCTTTCCAATCTTTGGTGGCTCTTTTAATTGATAAACCATTAATATCCCTTTCAATTATAAAACAAACTATAGTGGTTTTGACCTATTGGATGCAAGTCCATATCACTAGCTATCTTGATTTCAATATACTTACAATTTCTATCTTGAATGACAGAGACATCCCATTAATAAGTTTTGTAAAAAATTAGTTTCAATAATCACTCTTAATTTAAAGTACTACTAGAATCAACAAGTATATTTATGTGCAGTCTTCTAAACTGGTGTGGAAGTTGGGCTTCCATACAAAAATACTCTAAAATCTCATCTGGTGTATACAAGCATTAAAGCAACTAGAAAGAGGGGAAAAAAAATATTCCAATATTTGCTCCTAGAAATGGTTAATTAAATAGGAAGTCAATCAAATTTATTCCACCACATTGATATTCAAGTTCCAAGAACCACCAGAGGAAATGTTTGGGTCGATGAGATTTTTTGGTACAATTTATAGAACTGCTTATATATATATATATATATATTTTAAATTATATTACTACAACAAACTAAGATTTTAGAGACAAAATTTTAAGAACAAAATCATATTTAATGAAGAAATATCTTAGTTGTCAAAAATGTACTTGTTATGTTTTTAATGATGAATTTAGATATTTAAAGATGATTTACTATCCTTTAAGGACCAAATATTTCGTCTCAAAAAGTAAATCTTTTTTGTACGAAATTATTTTGTCTCTAAAAATGCATTTATTGTGACATTTTTAAAATTTTGTTATTAACGGTCTTTTTTTCCCTTAGTCTTCGAAGTGATCTTTTAGTGACGACTTTCGTAATGACAATAATTAGTATCCTAATGTTTTTTGCAACAAAAAATTTACTTTTGAGGACATAAAAATTTGATACAACTTCTGTTTATAATTTTATAAAATGAAAACAATTTAAATAATTTGAGAAAAGTTAATTATTGAAAATCAGGAAAAGACATGTGCTTTTAGCTTTAGAAACTGTTCCAAACATGCCCATTGTCCCCTTTACCATCCATTTGGGCTCATAACTATGAGCAACACTCTATTCAATTCGTTGATTTTGTAGGTCATGTTTAGATTGTCCATAAAGAAAATTAAATTGATTTATGAAGTGTATCTAAATTATATTTTTCATATTTTAAGGAAAAAGATATTTAAAAATCAATATTTAAAAATAAACATAATAAAATATTATGATTACGATTAACGAATAATTTACATTTTTTTGAATAATTTTACAAAATAAACAAATCTATTTGTAAAAACGAATCCTGTGATGGCCCAATTAGACAGTTTAGACCATCAAGAGATAGAAGGTTGACAATCTTCTTCCAAAAGTTAGTAACAGTTGACTTCTAAAACAGTAATAAGTAGTTGCAAAATTTACAAGAAGAAACATGTAAGCAGTGATGTGTACTTCAAAGAATGGACCTGCAAGTTTTACAAGTAACTGCCTATTAAATCATCCTTACTTAAAAAATACACTGTTATGTATCAAGCATGCATGCCACATAATTCTATTTTCTAACAATAAATTATAAATAAAAAATATCATATTGCTTCATAATTATAGTAATATGATTTGATGATATTTGTTTTGCAATATAATATTTATCATCTATTTTCTAACAATAAACAAAAAGATTATAATTATTATATCGATTTGATTTTCTCCGCACAGTGAAATAGCTTCTCTCTATACCACTATTCTCTATATTCCTTTCACACTTTTTCGTGTGTCCCATTCCGAACTCATAACGATAATCCAAACCGTTCATCTCATAGGCTCAGTAATAAAGATGATTTGTGCAAAAAATTATTTTTTTTTATCAAATATCATTAGACTAATGAACAAAATGTGATTTGTTAATCTATTCATTAATGTCTGATGAGGCGGAGACGATTTTCACTGTAAGGTTTATGAAATGAACGGTTCAGATTATCAATGTAAGTCCAAAGTGGTTACAAAATGAAGTATGAAAGAGTATGAAAAATAATGGTGTGGAGAGTGTTGGGTTTATTTATTTTGATGATTTATTTGGTTCTGTTTTTGATTTATTTGGAAGAGAAAAATAGATTGAAAATTTAATTTTTTATTCCATTATTGTTTACCTAATTTCTTATTCTAAATACATTTTTGGAGTATATAAATTTGCTTAATCATGTAATAATTTTAGCCCAAAACAGAGTCCAAAACAGCTAAGCACAGCAGCAGTTCAAGCAACAGTTCAAATAGTCCAGCCCAACAGTGACCGGACATCCGGTTGGACGATCGGCCAACAGCTTTTGGCCCAGTTTTGCTCAAGTTCAAATTTGCTTCTCATCGGCTGTCAACCCAGCAGTGTCCTCGACAACCGCAAAAGTCATCATTGATGATTGGGACCCTACCGGACTTCCGGGAGGACATTTGGGTGGACGTCCCTCAAGAACAAAATTTTATTTTGGACATCCGAGTGGACAACTACTCTGCACAACAACTGCTATTTTTCAAAAGTAGTTGTTATCAATTAGACCATCTTTTAACTCCTGAATATCTGAAGATCTAATCATGTATGGGGAATACAAATTTGAGTAGAATAGATCTTACTCAATCTTTTCTGTACACGCAACAGTCAACGTTCGATGATCTTCTCTTATTAATAACAGAGCTTCTACTGAACAAATCAGAAAAAGCAAGAACTCAAGCAAGAAAAACTTTTTTTCTGATCAATCATCACTCTCATCTTTCTCTATTCTTTGAAGTGTTCTTTATTTGGGTTTCATTTTTCCCTTCAGAAATTTAAGTGAGCTTTAGCCTTAAGCATATATACCTATGAGAGTTTTTACTGATATAAACTCAGAGCTTTAATATCTGTAATATTTTTTGAGAGAGTTTCATTTCAAGCTTTCAGTGAAAGCAAAACCTATTATTCAAATATCGTAAGAGTGTAGTACACTCAGATTTCTTGACTCTTTGATTGTGATTGAGAATCAACTAAAGCGGGCAAAGTTTTAGACTTGGTATAGTCTCTGTAAAATCTGTGGAGAATTACTCCATTTGTGAAAAGATTGCTAACACCCAGTGAAGCTAGAAGATAGTAGAAAATCTCAAGTGAAACTTGAGGAGTGGATGTACGCTTTGTTGAAGCTAAACTACTATAAAACTATTTGTCTCTTCTTCCCTAATCTCTTTACTTAACTATTATAACTATTGGCTGTGTTTACATACCTCACCGTTAAAATTCTTCATTAAGCATTGTCATCAACAGATATTCATCTACTTATCTTTTGTGCTAGTTGTAATTATTTTTTGGGTATAATTCTTTTTATTTTAATTTGTAAAAACCTAATTTACCCCCTCTTAGGTTGTTTTTTGGGTAACAATTGGTATCAGAGCTTAGACTCTTGTTTTAGATTTAACCACCTGAGAGTTTCGGTCCGTGGCAATCTTAGCTAGCACTAGCACTACTAAAGGACAAGCCACTAATAGGCCACCCTTGTTTGATGGAAACAACTATAGCCATTAGAAAGATAAGATGATCCTATACCTTCAAGCCACTGATTATGCCATGTGGATTATTGTCACCAAAGGTTCAAAAATCTCTACCAAATTAGTAGACAACATCAGTATATCTAAAACTCAAGATTAGGGCTAGGCATAGGGTCATCCGACCCGCCCAAACCGCCATACCCGATCCGAACCGCGCATGTATGGGCGGTTTCGCAAACACATTAGGGTAGGGTGCGGTTTGGATTTTATCTAATTTTCGGGTTGCGGACGGGTTGCGGGTTTGACCCGCACCCGCCCAACCCGCTCGCATAAAAACTTTTTTTCTTTTAAATCGACCGTTCAAAAAAATCCCTTTTTTTCCCCTTCAAATCTGATCATTCAAAAAAAAAAAAACAATATACCTGTTTTGATTTTCTTCAAGATTTAATACTAAGATCTCTGTGATTTATCCCATATGGTAAGAGAAGGGTTATTGATTTTTTGAGAAGTCCACTTATTAACTTGGAACAAAAGCTGGATAGTGCTTATTGCTTTCAACTTGTCACATGGTTATGTAAAAGCCATAGTTTTATCTTAACATGAGACTCATATGAACATCCTATTGTAATTTTGAGTTGTTGGGCCAAAACTGTTCAAAATCAAGTTATGTTTCTCACCTATGTGCTTAGTTTAACATGTAGAGTTCCTTCTTTCTTTTTCCTTTTTTTTTGAGGTCTGTGACATTAGTTTGCTAGCTATAGTTTTGAAATTATCAGAAATTAGTAAATGAAGTAGATGAAAACTCTTGCTGTTCAATAGTGGGTCATTTTAATATTTAAAAAGAAGAGTTGTGAAGAAAAATATTTGCATTGTCAAGGCCATAATATTTATGTTAATTTGTTGAAGCTAGTTAAATGTGGCTCCTCCTTGTATATTATCCACTTACTAGTGGCTGGTTTTACAAGTGGTTACCAAGGTGGGTAATGAATATGTGTAGACGTCCCCGAACGCCCCGGGAGGGATGAGTCCCGTTCTGTTCGTTTTGGGCTCACTACAGTTCAGGACTCAATGTCACGGTTCTTAATTTGAACCAAAGAGTCCAAATCCGGCAAATCGTTTTGAGAAAACAGATTATTGAAAGAAGTCCCAAACATGGACTGCTTTGCCAGATAGACAGTCGCCACCTAAATATTTTATTTTTGGAGAAATTTAGGAAACCCTGACTCATTTGCCTAAGGCCACATGTCCGTCATCACCAAAGTTGCCTTGGCTCGGGAACTTGAGTACGATTGGGAAAGGTCACTTCGTGAGCACCCCCGCTCGCCCGATCAAAGATCGGCCTCTACTAACCATGATATTAGTTTTGAAAGCATTATGTGTTTTTATTCCGGTTATTAGCCTAGATTTACTATGTGATGCGCACATCATACAAGTATAGACTGGATCGCCTGAATTGGAACGAAAACATCTCATGTTTTTGAAAAACAGTTTGCTACTCGCAAGTAGGCTTAAAATGCAGATTTTGCCATCCTCAGATGGGCTTAGAAAAAGATGGTTTTGCCACTATCTAGTGGGCTTAAGACTTGCAGTCAATGATTTGTTCCAATCCAAATAACCCAACCTTCACCCATAGGCATTCAGGCAGTTATATCACATAAGCATATAGCCTCATGGTAAGCATGCTATCATGTCAATCACTCACACATATGCAAGGATGCTAAAGCATAAAACTTACCTAGTACTCCAAGCCAAAAAAGAAGCTATGTTAGAAATCCACGCATGACCCTAATTATACAGAAATGCCTAATACAACACATGCAAAAATATAACTATAGCAGGCTCGGCTATTCTAAAGATGGCATATGGGATGCTACAGTTAACAAGTATTCAACTTGATAAGCTGATAAATAAAAAAGGAGAAAGACGTGGGATTGGAAGACATACATCATACGCACTCACACTTATTACAATTGTGCCCTCGCTCGGAGGGTCCGAATAAATAATACAGTCCCAAATAAATAACTGCAGTCCGAATAAATATAAAATCCTAATTAAGTAACAAATTAATCTAGGAAAGCAGTAAATTAGCATGCAAGCTAGAGACTGCCTCGACTCTGCTCCAGATGATGAATGATGCATGCTCGGGTTGCCTTGCATGGAAATCCATTGCGATGCCCTAATTAGCCTCTGTTTACAATTAAGCCCGGAATATTGCACGAATCTCCGAAAGGTTGCCGGTTTCTAATTTGCTGCAACAGAGAGCAAGAAAGGGGCATGGCAATGTATTTTCACATTTGTATGCTTGCCTTGATCCTCGTGTCATCAATCACACATCCCCATGCATGATGGTCGAGGAGTGAAATTTGCACGACTGAATGTGGAATGAATGCACATATAAACACAACAAGACCGAGACTTCATCATGGATAATCCGGAGTGTCGGCGACTGGGAATTGAGACACGTTCCGTCACTCAAAGTACGAAACGTCCCTCATTTCCCGTGCTCGGGCTAACTCCTATCCAAACACAATGCAAATGAGATGGCATGCACTATGCAACTAATATACAACCTAACATACACAATACTATGAAATGGCATACACAATGCACGATGTAACATGGCATACACGATGCTCTAACATACAACCTAGCATACGCAATGCTATGAATTGAAATGGCATACACAATGCATAATGGACTTACACCAACATGAGTGGACCTTAGCCACACTCACATCAGCGGCCATAGGATGAAAATGAGACACTCGAGATGCGTGCAAGCATGCACGTAAACCGAAGACCGATCCTAAGGCACAGATGTCGCTCTAACAAGGCATGGCAAGGCATGAAATATGGCATTCAAAAATGCAAGTTCTAGCACTAAAATTTGATGCAAAATGACCCCGAAACATGGAAACATGGCACCCGATGCATGGAATGGTCCCGAAACCCAAAACTAGGCACATACATTGACCTATAGCTATACAAAGCATGCATTATTTGATCATGAAGCATAAAGACAGAACCAAGGCAGTCCCAAAACATGAACATTTCTAGTTCAAAGCATGGCCAAAAGATGCTAGCAAGATGGCCTAACATAGCATGCAATTTTGACTAGTAAACATGGTTTACATGGCATGTATATGAAGTAAGTGAGAACTCATCAAACCAGAAAAAATCAGTGAATAAAACATACCAAAACATACCCAAATAACCTCTGAAATGCAACCAACACATGCACAAATGATGGGTTCTTTTAGAGGGCATACAAAGGGGTTATTAAGCACATGTATCAAGGACACTTAGCATGGCACAAAAAAAATCTGAAAATCAAATATGATAGCCCTAAAACTCACCAAATTGGCCCTGAAATCAGTCAAAAAGGCATGCAAGATAGGGCCTCTTTGGAAAGCCAAAATGACCATCAAACAAAACAAAGTGAGAGGGGGTCACCCCCTTTGATTTTGAGGCTCAAAAATGCATCAAACCCACTGAAAATCTACTAGATTTCAGTGGCTAAGAGGCCAAACCTTGGCCAATGCAAGTGCTCTAATGCATAGCCCTAATCATGGAAGAATGAAGCATGCATTGGGGAAGATGACCCCAAACAGAGAATAGACCTTAATCAAATATGAATATGATGTCAAAAAAAGACTATTTTCAGTTTAGATTGAGGTCCAAAAAGGCTCACAAATAGGGCTAATATATCATGCAAAAACAGCCCTAAAAGTGAGGATGGACAAATAGGGCAGAAAATGACCTCAAACAGAGAAGAACCCTTCAACAAAGTTGAAGAGAAGATCAAAAAAAGGTACTTTAAAGTTTATGGAAAGTCTAAAAAATAATCACAAGTAGGGCTAAAATATGACGCAAAAATGGCCCTAAAAGAGAGATAGAGAGCAAGAGGTAGTATCTGGCCTCAAACAGTGAAGATCCCTTCAACAAAGTTGAAGAGAGGCTCAAAATAAGGTACTTTACAGTTTGGCTCGAAACTCAGAAATGCTTACAAACAGGGCTAATATATCATGCAAGAAATAGGCCTAAAAGAGATATAAAGGGAAAGGGGTAACAAATGGCCTCAAACAAAGAAAGTTCCTTGATCAAACATGAAGATGAGCTCAAAATAAGACTATTTCCAGTTTGGGTCGGAGCCCAAAAATGTAAGAAAATATGGCTTATAGATGATGCAAGAAAAGACTAGAAAAGGGGAAGAGAGAACTCATCATTGAAGAGCAGCAAACCAGCAGCTTTTGGACTAAATTTGTGAGCTTCCAACCTCTTCAAATGTCTTCCAAAGGGCTGGAATGGATGATGGTGGTGTGGTGCTATGGGTTATAGGGTAAAAATGGCCAAGAAATTAGGGTTTTGGAGCTTGGATGAGAGAGATATGGAAGTTGTATGTATAATGCTCTAACCAAATTTTCTAACCCTTAGAAATGGAGGGAAGAGGCTGGTTATATAGAGGGAGAGGGGTGGAGAAATGGGGGGAAAACAAATTCAAATTCCCCCCCCCAAAAAGGGCAGATCCTTGGGCAGGGGTCTGGGTCAAAACAGCTGGCATAGCTATAAGGAACCAGGAGAGAGAAATTTGGCTGGCCAAGTTCAGGAGGTTTAGGTGGCCGGCTGGCCATCTCCCCTGGCTGGCCGACCAGGTGCAAAAGGTTCAAGCAAAGTTAGTGGCCGGCCACCCCAAAAAGGTGGCCTCCCATATGTGTACAACATAGCTATGTGGAGAAAAACCAGGAAATGTAACCCAGGAGAGAGAAAAACCAACTTTTTAGAGGGGTTCAAAAGGGTCAGGAAGAGTTGATGGCCGGCCTATCCATATTGGTGGCCTCCCAGGTGTGTATAACACAATGGTGTGGAGGAAAGTCAGAAAAAGTGGCCCGGGAATGGGAAAAGTCAGCTTTTTAGTGAGAAAAACGGGCAATGAAGAGCGATGAAGGAATAAAGCTGGTCTTCAGAATAATTGCTGGCCTCCCACCCTTCTAAAACCTTCCTAACAATGAAAATAAGGTGTCCACCAAAAATGAGCCCAAACCGATGCAAAACGAAGGTTTAGGGGCCAAAACGCGCAGCCCGGGGCCTCGAAAACTAACTATTAAGCACCGGAGGTGGTGTTCGACCACGAAGTTGGTCTCTCGAGCCATAGTGTCCCTCAAAAGGGAGTAAATAGGGTGTATGCCAAAAACCAGAGCAAACAGAGGTAGTTAAGCGGTCCCGAACCGAGGCATACAGCCGATAGCTCCGAAAATCAGGAACCGGGCTCCAAATGAGAAAAATGGCCTACGACCACGAAACGTAGCCTATGGCCATTGAGAGATGGTCTACGAGACCTCTCTCTTCCTTTGGGAAGAGAAAATGGAGAAAACGGGACCCGGTTCGCAAACCGAGGCAAAGCACAAATGAGTCCGGAAGTCCGGAGGCAAGGCTCGCAGCCGAGACTCTGAAACTCCAGAACAAGCACAATATGCAACATCACCGAGCGCTCAGTTGGTGACATCTAAGTCTTAAGGTCGGTCAAAAATGGGGTGTCTCTGATTTGCCCTCTTTGTGAACTCGAAAGTCATAAGTAACGGGAGTGAATGTCAAAACCCAGAGACGACCCATTTTTGACAAGGTTGAAGACTCAGACAAATAGGCGAGATAAACAAAAAGATGTGCCCGCAGGCGGGGGGCAAAATGCAAAGCGATATGCACAAAGCCGGATGTAACTCAATGATCATGCGAAGCAGCAAGCTGTAATGAAGCAAATATCCACAATAGATGCAACAGTTTTAAGCGAGAATATAAAGCAATACTACATTTCATGCAGTTGAAGAATGCGGAGAATCATCGAATTCTCACCATGTCTCACACGGAGAAGATATAATACCTGTGCGGCACGTCTGGTTGCACCAGCCTCAAATGAACCATACATACAATATCGTGCCTGCAAAAGGAAGAAACTCAACAAGCACAACATAGTTAGCAACATATGTTCAGTGTGATATCGAATACAGGCAAACGCGGTGTTGATGGGCAAGTGCATTGCAATGCGAGAAGCAACATGCGTGACAACATGAGCTTAAGCATGGGGGTATGACAATACCCATGAAACGTGCATAATAATGCAAGTGGTGTGCATGAGAATGCAAGTGACGTGCATAACAATGCAGGATAAGCGTAAACTCGAATGCACATTTCGAAATGAAGCAACGAGCAAAGCAATGCAAGTTTCGATGAAAATGACTCAATCGCGACCTTCGGTTTACCTCTTGGAGGGGTCACAACATTTTCAAAAAGCATACACCTTGCTCTTGATGAGTAACGGTGAGACACGCATCGAAAGTTGGAGTTGAAGTTCCTGCGGAGGGATTTCGCGCCGAAAAGTGCACTTTCCTTGTACTTTCTCAAGTGCCGGGGACTCCAATCATTACCAAAATTTGCAGAGGCCTTGGAGACCATGTTGGGAAGGCTGCCGGCCATGCTTTGTTCAAGGGGGAGGCTGCCGGCCAGGGGTGAGGGAGTAGGGTGGCCGGCCTGCCAGAAAAGGTGGTCGGCCGGCCACCTAGCCCAAATCCGGGACAGTTTGGTCTTTTTGCTCTCTTTTCTTTAAATGTGCTTATCCAAAGCACTTTTCCTCACAACTCCAGCTCCGAAATTGCTCTCTCCTCCTTTCTAAACCATTTTTTTCCTCAGATCTGCGCTCTATACGCGTTTTCCAACGCCCCACGCAAGTTGTTTTCGCGAAATCTTTCAGTTTTCGTCACTTTGAACCGATTAAATTTTGATTTCGGTGCTTCTTTTCTCATTTTCACCACTTGAGGTAAGTTTGTCTCAACATTTGGAAGATTTTCTTGGGAGTTGACTTTTGTTGACTTTTTCATTTTCCGAGAGTTGACTTTTGTTGACTCTTTTTCAATTTTTGCTCATTTTGCTCGTTTTTGCAGATTTTTCGAGATGGCTGGTCATTTCCCTCATGGTGGAGGTTCTCCAGGTGCTGGGGGTGAGCCAGACATTATGTCTTTACCCCCGAGGATTTGGCCATTCATCCCCAAGAGGTACGACCCTCAGGCGCACATCCTCCCGCAGGCGGTTTTCTACCATTTTACTGATTTCGATGATCGAGCGCCTAGGGATCTGGTTTTGCGAGAGCCAGAGTCCCACCTCTCTCATCAGGCACGAGAGGTATTTACTCCACTTTTACATTTTCTACGATGTATTCTGCATTTTCCATGCATTTCGTGCTTTCGCTATGTTTATCTACTCACTCAAGCACACAGCTTGTTTTGAATGTTTAGTCTATAGCACCGTATTCCGTTTGCATCTTGAACACATAGTTCAAACACTCTAACTTTCTGAACACGCGGCTCGTATATCGATTGTGAACACACAGCACACACTCGTTGAGAATTGAACACACAGCCCAAACTTTGAGATGAACACACAGCCCACTGATTTTGAAATTTGAACACACGGCTCAAATACTTGATGTTGACGTTGAACACGCAGCTCGAACTTCGATGATGAACACACAGCCCATTTTTCTGATTGTGAGCACACAGCACACCCTTGTTTTAGAATTGAACACACAGCCCAAACTTTGAGATGAACACACAGCTCACTGATTTTGAAATCTGAACACACAGCTCAAATACTTGATGTTGAACACACAGCTCGTTGTTGAGGTGAACACACAGCACACACTGATTGAGAGTTGAACACGCAGCCCAAACTTCGAGATGAACACACAGCCCACTGATTCTGAAATCTGAACATACAGCTCAAATACTTGATGTTGAACACACAACTCGAACTTTGAGATGAACACACAGCCCACACTGATTGAGAGTTGAACACGCGGCCCAAACACTTGATGTCGAACACACAGCCTGAAATTTGATATGAACACACAGCCCACACTGATTGAGAGTTGAACACGCGGCCCAAACACTTGATGTCGAACACACAGCCCGAACTTTGAGATGAACACACAGCCCACACTGATTGAGAGTTGAACACGCGGCCCAAACACTTGATGTTGAACACACAGCCCGAACTTTGAGATGAACACACAACCCACACTGATTGAGAGTTGAACACGTGGCCCAAACTCTTGAATTCTGAACACACGGCTCATACTTTGAATTTTCTGAACACATAGCCCAAATTCTGTATCTGATTCAATTTTGCACACAGCTCATACATTTCATTTACACGCAGCTTATACATTTCATTTTGAAACTGAACGCATGTGTTCATCCTGGATGCAGGTGACTTCTCGTAGTGCATGAGGATATGGCTCTATCATGGCGAGAGAGTGGTACGCGGAGCTCCCGGAGGCTGTCCGGGATTTGGTGGACGTGGCAGGGTTTGGGCCCTTTTGCACCGGGATCTCCCGCTGTCCTGCTAGTAGGACGTTGATGGGTGCTTTGGTAGAGAGATGGTGGGACACCACCAACTCCTTCCATTTTTTTGCCACCGGGGATATGACCATGACCCCATTTGACTTCGCTGTACTGACGGGCCTTGATGTGGGAGGCTGGGCCATCCCATATGATGAGGATATGGGCCAGTGGGAGGCCGCCTGGATATATTTATTGGGGGCTTGCCTGCCAGTTGACAGATCTTCGGGCAAAGTCCGATACACCTGGTTCTCTTCCCATTTCAGGAGGGCGGAGATGGAGCCTGAGACTCCTGAGGAGGTGGTGCAGTACACCCGTGGATTCCTGATGTTCCTTTTCGGGACCACTCTGTTCGCCGATAGGGGGAACACTGTCGGGCTCTATCTGTTGAATGCCCTAGTGGACCTTTCATAGGTTAGCCGGTACGATTGGGGCGGCGCTAGCCTGGCTACTATTTACTGCTATATGAGTACGACCTCCTGGGGATAGGGGAACATAGTCGGTGGCTATTGGAGGGCCTGGGAGGTACTTTCTGCCCTCTTGATTTACATTTCTGCTTCTTATTACTTATACATTGCACACACGGCGCACTTTACATTCTGTGCCTCGCACTTTGCTCTCAGCACTTTGTATTTACATTCTGCACTCAGCATTCTGTACTCTGATGGCCATTGCTTTGTTTTTCCACAGCTATGGATCTACGCGTACTTTTCGACGCTAGCCCCAGAGCTTGAGGTGGAGTGCCTCTCACGACCCCTTATTCACTCGTATTCGACGGCCGAGATCTCGAGTCTTTCCTCTCTACTTCTGGCGATGCTTTGATCTGACCGTCAAAGGTATTTTAGAACTCTTAGTTCTTCATGTTTCTGATCTTTGATTTATCTTGCACATTCACAATTTCTGGTTAGCTTATACATTAGTTATCCGCAGATCTCGTGGCAGCCCTGGGCGCCCGTAGGTAGAGACCTCCGATTCCAGTTTGCCGGAGCATGTGGTGCCTCTCGGTATAGGATCTTGTTTGAGGGGCCAGTTGGTAGGGCCTGGTTTTTGGGGGATCGCTTCTTGCGGCAGGTATGGGGCTACTCTACTCAGGACCTTCCTTCAGCGCCTCCAGACGACATGCAGACCGCTGATAGGTTCTCTTCCCAGGATGTCGTCAGCGCTATGCAGGGTACCGATGCATTCTTACATCTGGAGCAGGGGGAGTATGCGACCTATCGTCACACATACTTGATGCCTCCACTGACAGGGGTCCGTACTCTGATGAGGAGGTCTGCTGGTATGCCTTCATCGAGCCGGGCTCGGACTGCAGATGTCCCTTCCACCGAATTTGATGCGTCTAAGCGGGGTGGGTGGTTCCCCTGATTCCCCCGACTCATCATCATCTTGGATGGCCAGATATGTCGACTAAGTTGACGGGATGATGATATGGGACTTCCTACCCGATTCCGATAGAGCCTCCTATGCCTGACCACCGATATGTCAGTGATCCTGATTCACTACCGGTATGTTCCACTATTTTCCGTTTATCACACAAATACTTTGGCATTTGTTTATTCATTGATGACTTGAGCTTGTATTTGCAGCCACCCAGGGAATATATGGATGAGGTGCTCGGGATGGTAGCCTCACTTGAGGGCATGGTCCTACGGAGAGAGGCGCAGTTGTCCCTCATGGGTGTCCAGGTACCCTCTAGTTTTCTTGCATTTATCATACTTCTGATGACATGCCGATCTTGAACATTTTACTGCATTGATAGGTTGCCTGTGTAGAGCACATTTGACACACACCACATTCATGTACCATATCTGTATGCGCCTACTTCATGTAGTTTTCTTGCATCTGCATCTGATACACATATTTTGGCTGATGTACTCAAATTGCATTCTTCCTTTTCAGATGCTGCCGATATATACTGGGCCACAGTCTGGGTCACCTGGGCCTTCCCGAGGAGCTGGGCCATCTAGGCCTTCTCGAGGAGCTGGGAGAGGGGAGTCGTCTCGCGGACGAGGCGGGCACAGGGCGCGCATTATAGAGGAGGAGTCTAGTGAGGAGGAGGAGGCTGCAGATCCCCAGTTAGAGACATCTGTTGACAGAGAGGGTGGCTCTGATCCCGGTTTTGGTAGTGGAGATGAGGCTGAGAAGGGTTCCGAGGATGGCAGCCTCGACTCAGATGATGGTGATGATGGTACAGAGTCTGTTCTGCAGAAGAGGACGAAGAGGGCCTCTCATTCCTGTTCTTGAGAGCATTGACACAGCTGTTCCCTGTTTTATTTACCTTTTTACTAGTAGTTGTAGCACATCGTACATTGTTAGGCAGTTTTATTTTTTTGTAAAGCTTGTACCCTTGTTGTAAAATGTTGTAACAAAGGAAGTATGATGGAATGAAACAACTTTTGAAAAAGTGTTGTATTTTATGTTCTTAGCATCGCATCGCATTATTTTGCACCAAAAATAAAATTGAATGGAATTGTGCACTGAAAATTGCCAAGTCAAGTAGCGAACCGACGCAACAAACTAACAACTTAACTTACTAAGAAATGACAAAACCTTAGCAAGTTTACAACTCGATAAGAAAAACACAACAAAGTTGATGACTCGATAAATAAGGCACAACAAAATTGTTTAAACAAAAAGCAACAACTCAATGCACGAAACTCGACAGCTCGACAAACTTAACAACTCGATAAGCAAAACAACAACTCAAAGCAATACAACAACTCGATAAGCAAGACAACAACAACTCTATAAGCAAGACTTAACAACAACTCTATAAACAAAGTGCACTTCGGACGATCTAGGTGACGAAACGCATCCGAAACTGAGGGAAATGGAGGCCTTCGACACTCCTGATGCATGCAAATGCTGGGAACTTCCTTCTAGAGGGTAGAACAAGACCATAGACACATTGTGCAACATGGCCGGCCACCTTTGGGAGCTGGCCAACCAGCTTTTTGCATTTGAGGGGAGAGCGGTGGCCAGCCTACCAGAAAAGGTGGCCGGCCGGCCACCTAGCTTAGTAACCACCAAATTTTTGACACATGTCCCCCGAACAATGTCTTATCCTCTTTAAAAGCCCAAACCTCGTAGTTGATTCATTTCATCTAAGTTTTGCACCAAAATGGAGGCGTTTCTCGTTGAAAATCTCACAGCTTGGATCGCTTCTCTAGATGGCTCGGAAAAGTTGAACTTCCGGGGCTTCGGCTTGAATGCACTATTCACGCTGAGCCGTACTCCGCTGCACCTTCCCTTCCTTCATGCCGCGGCGAGGTTTTGGAACCCAGTAACACATGTTTTTAGCTTCGGCGGGCAAGAGGTATGTCCAACTTTCGAAGATTTTCAAGTTTTGATGGAATCTGAACGTCATGAAGAAATTTTGCCTCAATTTTGCTTCGGCCACGCCCAAGCTTTAGGGTGGATGTGTGGGCTCACCATGCATGACACTCGGTCTTTGATCTGTAACGGGGAACTGGACATCCTCGGCTTGATTCATCACTTTTCTGATGCCGGTGACCGCGGCAACCATTATTGGGGAGGTTTTCGGCAACACGCACTTTGCTTGTGCATGCTATCTCACTTTTTGCTTGCCTCGGGCTTCAATGGATCTAGCATTCGTTTGATTGAAGTTGCTAAAGGCTTGAAAGAAGGAAAGAGCTGCATTGCCATGACATTGGCCGAGACACTGATGGGCTTGGACGCTTTCTATCGCCGGGAGACGACCAGATTTGCGGGGAGTCCACTACTGCTGCAGGTAATGTTTCCCACCCAATCTCACATATGCATTGCTCACATCACTCGGCCGTCAGGCTCGATTTTTCTCACAAAACCCTTTTCTTACTTTTCTCTTATCGTACATCTCTCTATTCTTTATTCTCTTATTTTTCATCCCCTCCCCAGGTATGGTTGATGGATAAATTGCAAGTTATGGACTCTTGCCCAGCCTACTCAGCTCGCGGCTACTTCTTTCGACAATGCCTAGTCGATGTCCTTGATGAGGGATGTTGGTTTGACTGGATGTACAATTTGTCTACAAATCGCATTGCTTGGCGCTGTCCTTGGCTCAATCTCCCGGCAATGAGCTATAGTATGTCCCGGCAAACCGGGATCCAGTTGGTTGGTCTGACCCACTGTGTGTTCTACTTTCTGTTCCGGTTCCAGCGCCAGTTTGGTCATGATCAAACTTGCCCGCTAGAGGGGATAGAGTATCTCGCCATATTCCCGGTTCGAGGCGCACAGCTTGCCCGGTATGCCACAACATGGAGGACTAGAGAGCTCCTGGCTCCCGCTCCCACTTTCAATTGCACTTTGTCTGACGAGTGCTTGGATTGGCTCAATGAAAAGGCACAGATTGGGCCCAGCTTGGCATCAGAGGCTTCGACTAGCTCTGGGAGGGGGCGCAGGGACACCTGACTTATCTATGCCCTGAATTTATTGCTTTACTAGTACTTTCAAGTTTTCTTTATGAATGTAATAAAAAGCAACTTCAATTTGTATGCAAGAGTAGGAGAACTCTGTTTTGAAATCAATGAAATTCAAGGTTGTGGGTACTGAAAATTTTCTGCTTTGGTCCAAAAATGGTCTTAGTTGTAAAAAGATTAATTTGAACAAAGTCAACTTTTATTAAAACTTTTCAAAACCATTTTCGATATGGATCAGAACTGGACACGCCTGAGATCTGTCACTGAGATGCACAACCTCGAGTCCTAGCAACTGGAAAGTTGCCCCTAGTCTGTAAAGCACTGCACCGGAGATCACGATGAATGTTGATAGACAAAGATGACTGAGATGATCAAATGGACAAAGTGGATCGGGGAAAAGTTTATGGCTGAACTTTAGGATGAAGTTGCCTATGTATCCCAAAGATGGGAATCAAGCCTTACGTAGTTCAGGCTCGGGTTCACTCGGGTATTTTCACTCTCCTTTTGCGCTCTAACTTTTGCCAAGGCCGCCCTTTGCGGGTTTTCAACCTTGCGAGCTCAGTTTTTATAATTTCAAAATTTTTTGTGCTCTGAGTTTTGCCCAAGTCGCCCTTTCGGGTTTTCGGCCTAGCGAGCCTCTCAAGGGTAATATTTCTTTAACTTGCCCATATTGATCGGTTGTGAGAACTCTAGGCCATCTAGATCCATCAGAACCACAGCTCCACCTGACCAAATAGACTTAATGATGTAGGGACCGATCTAATTGGGTCTAAACTTGCCCCTTGGGTCGTGGATGGGAGCTCGGTTGTCCTTGAGCACCAAATCTCCTTTCTTTAGATTCTTGGACTTAACCTTCTTGTTGAAAGCCCGGGCAATTCTGCGCTGATAACCTTGAACATAGTACAGTGCTTTCAGTCTTCTCTCATCAAAGAGCATGACTTCCTCAAACCTGCTCTGCTGCCAATCTGCTTCGGCTATTTGACACTCTGCCAACACTCGCAAAGACGGAACCTCAATTTCGATAGGTAGAACAACCTCCATCCCATAAGCTAATGAATACGAAGTTGCCCTAGTAGAAGTTCTGATTGAAGTCCGGTAACCCCACAGATCAAACGGTAGCTTATTTGGCCAGTCCCGGTAGGTTTCCACCATCTTCTGCAATATGTGTTTGATATTCTTGTTGGCGGCCTCAACTGCTCCATTGGTTTGCGGCCGATAAGTAGATGACTTATGAAAAGCCACGTTGTATTTTTCCAACAAGTCAATCACTTCCTTCTTGAAGTGGGAACTGTTATCTGAAATTATCTTGTTTGGGACTCCGTAGCGACAGATGATGTTGTTTCTGATAAATTTCACAACATGTGAAGCTTTCAACACCGCATAAGATTGGGCCTCGACCCACTTCGTGAAATAATCTACCGCAACCAGGATGAAGTCATGCCCATTCGACTCCTTCGGAGTGACAGCCCTGATCACATCGATTCCCCAGACTGAAAATGGCCATGGCGAAGTCATATTGTACAGCTTCGACAGCGGAATGTTCATGCGATTTGCATGAATTTGACATTTGTGGCATCACCGAACAAAGCCAATGCAATCCTCCTCCATGGTGGACCAGTAGTAACCCTGTCTGAGGATCTTCCGTGCTAACATTACTCTGTTCATCTGCGCACCACATTCCCCTCCATGGATGGCCTCCATCAGATGCTTTGATTCTTCAGCATCGACACACAGCTTATGCATTCCCAGATGAACTCTCTTATACAGCTTACCTCCACAGATGATGAACTGAACGACCATTCTTCTGGTTGCCCTTTTATCCTTGGCATTTACCCCTGGTGGGTATGCTTCTTTCTCCAAGAAATTTCAAATGTCGTAATACCAGGGGTTTTCGTCCTGAACCTCATCTAAAGCAGCAATTGACTCGTAGGCTGGCGCAAATTTCTAGTCAATGATGACTGGACGCATCCGGACTCCGAACGGGATGTCTATCATGGAAGATAGAGTTGCTAAAGAATCTGCGAACCTGTTGTTCTCTCTTAGTAGATGAGCAAAGTTTAGCTTCTCAAACCGAGGAATTAACAAATCCAAGGTCTGGTGATACATCATCATCTTTTCTTCTTTGACTTTCCAGTCTCCTTTTGCTTAAGACACAAAAAGATTTGAGTCCCCGATGACGTCCAACCGTCTTGCCCCTAGTTCCAGGGCTGCTTCTAGACCGGCAATGCATGCCTCGTATTCTACTTCGTTGTTCGAGACTTTGAACCGGAGTTTGAAGGCTAGGGATACGGGACTTGTCGGGTGCTATCAGCAGCACTCCTATTCCATACCTGTATTGATTTGACGCTCCGTCAAAATACATCGTCCAAGTTTCATTGTCGATGTGCAAAATGGCTTCATCTGGGAATAAGTACTCAACTGTTTCACCCCCTTCCACTGGATGATCGGCTAAGAATTCTGCCATTGCTCTTCCCTCAACTAACTTGCACGTTACATATTTCAGATCGAATTCGGAGAGCAACAGCAACCAACGAGCTAGCCTACCCGTAAGTGCTGGTTTCTCGAAAAGATATTTGATGGGATCGAGTCGTGAAACCAACATTACGGAGTGAGCTAACAGGTAGTGCCGCAGCTTCCTGGTAACCCATACCAAAGCTAAGCAAGCCTTCTCCAACGGTGTATAGCGAGTCTCATAGTCTAGCATCTTCTTGCTCAGCTAGTAGATGGCACTTTCCACTTTGTCCTATGATTCTTGCGCGAGCATACAGCCCATTGTAGTCTCAGTTATTGAAAGGTACAATATCAACGGTTTCCCCGGCTCTAGCGGTGACAACACGGGCGGGTTCTGTAAGTATTCCTTGATCTGTTCAAAAGCAGCTTGGCATCGGCCGTCCCATTGGAATTTCTTTCCTTTCTTCACAGGACCAAAAAGTGGTTCACAAGTCAAGGTTAATTTTGAGATAAACCGTCTTATGAATTGCACTTTACCCAGAAAGCCTCGCACCTCCTTTTCAGTCCTTGGTGGGGGCATTTCTAGGATGGCCTTGATTTTGGATGGGTCGACTTCGATACCTCTCTGTATGTCGAAACCCGGACATTTTTCATTGTAACACCGAGCGTACATTTTCGAGGATTGACATGGCAAAATTCTCTCTGATCCTTTGAAAGAACTTTTGCAAGGCAGTGTAGTGGCCCTCTCTTTCTTTCGACTTGACAATTATGTCGTCTACATACACCTCAACCTCTTTGTGGATCATGTCATGCAATATTGTGGTCGCGGCCCGTTGATAAGTAGCTCCAGCATTCTTCAACCCAAACGGCATCACTCTGTAGCAGTATGTCCCCCACGGGGTGGTGAATGCAGTCTTTTTTCGGTCTTCTGGTGCCATCACTATCTGATTGTACCTTGAGAAGCCATCCATGAATGAGAGCAAAGCATGCCCCGCTGTGAAGTCCACTAACTCATCAATATGCGGCAAGGGAAAGTCGTCCTTCAGACTGGCTTTGTTCAAATCCCTGAAATCCACGCATACTTGGATTCTGCCATCCTTCTTCGGCACTGGAACAATGTTGGCCAACCAAGTTGGGTATTCGGATACCAGTAGGAAACCTGCGTCGATTTGCTTGGTGACCTCTTCCTTGATCTTGAGAGCCCAGTCCAGGCGAATCCTTCTGAGTTTCTATTTGACGGGTCGGGCCTCGGGGTCAAGAGGGATCCGGTGCTGTACAATCTCAGGATCGATCCCAGGCATGTCTTCGTAGGACCACGCGAAAACATCTTTGAAATCTTTTAATAAAGCGACTAAGTGCTCGCGTTCCTCTGAAGACAACGTGGACTCGATCTGGACCAGCTGCGGGTCCTCCTCAATACTAATATTCACGGTAGTGATTTCATCCATTAGGGGTTTAACAAATCTCTTCTGCTCTTGTTCAATTAAGCGTTGCAAAACCGGAGGAATTTCTTCATCGTCGTTTTCATCAAAATTTTGAAAGTCTGAGTTAATGCAACAAATCAAGGGCACAGAAAAGTACTCAGAAACCACAGTTACTTGATTCTCATTAAGCACATCCAAATCGTCCGATTCCTCGGTTACAACAGACTCGAAAGAGAAAGAAAAAGACGACCTGGACAAGACTGTGGCATCCGGGTTATCATCCCTAGGATTACCAGACTCAGACTCAGTCGAGCTGGAACCTGATTCTGACTCACAAAACTCGGTAGAATCAGATTCTGGCTCACTACCTGACCCGGTACTGCTGGACAAAAGTCCCTCTTCATATTGCCAATTGAGGGAGGGTGCGATAGATGTATCCAAAATAGTTGCTGGTAGGCCCGCAGCCGTTTCATTCCCAATCATGAAAACCGAGAAGTTATCCCCCAAGCACTCATGGTCGATCGGAGGATCTGAAAGTAGACAAGCCAATGCTACCCCCATTTCAATTTCAGCGCCCTCGGAGTCCGCGCCTTATCTTTGCTCAACCTCGGTGATGAGTGCATGCGCTCTTGACAGCGTCATCCCCAGATAATTGTAGGTCGAAGAAAATCTCGAAGCCTGGCATGCGCTTCTTCTCCGTGTTCAACCATGGCTTTGGGAAGCTACAAAACGGAAAGTCTTCCCCCTCTCGGACGAAGCGTCCGTTTAGAGTACCCTGAATGGGCCTATGCATTAAGTCAAAAGGCTTCCCAGCCTTCTTCGTTTTGACTCTTCCAGCAATTTCCTTTCCCTTTCTTATCCGATCCTCTTTGGTGGGCAGATAACCCAATCCAAAGGTATGGGGGTTGTGTGGCACTTCGGCCAATGTTGCGACGCCCTTCTGGCCGCTCCTTCCTAATCCCATCCCGGGGATGTGTTGTAGCTTGTTCATGAGGTATACAGATTGAGCACTGACATATACTCCCTCATTAACAGCCATGATGTTTTGCATAACCCGAGCCTCAGCTAAGGTAAACCCTGATAAGAACACATCCTCCGTGCCGTGTTCGATTTCCAAGACTGGTGTAGACACTTCTGGCGGTGGATGGATCGACGAATTCCCAAAAACAATGGCCACCCTCTTCTCGTGAGAGTACTTCAGCATCTGATGCAAAGTGGAAGAGACTGCTTTCACTTGGTGTAACCACAGTCGACCCAGGAGTAGATTAAAGGTTGCCGGAACGTCCAAGACATGGAATTCGATGTTGTGTTGTCTTGGACCAACCTGGGTCTGAATTTTGACAGTCCCCATCACCTTCATGCTGGTGTTATCATAAGCTCTGATCACTTGAGTAGTCGGCATGAAGTCCGCGGGCTTTAACCCGATTGCATATGCCGTCCTTGACGGGCACACATTAATGGCGGATCTCGTGTTGACAAGAACCACTGGCACCCACTTGTCTCTACATTCCACAGAGATGTAGAGGGGTTTGTTATGATTTGCGCCCTTAGGCAGCAGTTCTTTGTCCGAAAAGGTTAACGTTGGGGAACCTCCTCCCAGAAAGACCAACCTAACTAGCTGCTCTGGTGTGGTATCTATAGAGAGTTTAGCCTTGTCCATAGCAGATAGGACAGCCTGTCTGTGCACTCGTGACGCCATAAGCAGTCCCCAGATGGAGATGTATGCTTGTATCATCTTCAGCTGCTTCAATACAGCTTCTTCTTCAATCTGCTTCTCTTTCTGCTTTTCAGTTTCTTTATCCTTCCCAGATGCCTCTGGTTGGTCCAGGTGCGGGGGCTTGAAATACCACCCGCTTCTCGTCATGTGATTGACCTCATCAAGATACCAGGTGTCGTCTGGTTGATTGCTCCCCCAATCTTCGTCTGTGTGGGCAAGACATAAATCATCGTCTTCCCACCATATCCTGTGAGCAGCCAACAGCCATCTGTCTGGCTCCGGCCTGATTGTACTCGCAGCACTTTCAACCGACATGCTCACAGCATCTTCTGTCCTTGTGCCCACAGCATTTCAATCCCCTCATGGGTTTTGGCTCTCCCAGTTCTCTCAGAACCCTGTTGTTCTACCTGCGTCAACGCAGTTTATTGTTTAGCTTTCTCTGTATTTACAATGCTTCTGTCCTGAGCGAAATTCTTCGTACCGGTGCCCTCCGGCAATGTACTCTGACTTTCGGCCCTTCCGACCACAACTGATACCCTCGCCCTTGCCGGGCCCTGTTGGAACTCTATAACATCTGGTTGATCATCCAGCCATCCGGTAGTCTCTGCCGATTCCTCATACTCAAACCAGTTGACTGCTGCATCCCTTGATTCTTGATCATTGAAGAATTGGAGGTTGGCAAAGTCTTCTCCTACAGCCGTCAAATCCTCTGTCCTCTGGTCAACTCTATCCCCCTGGATCACACACAGTTCTGCTCTCTCCGGCAATTCTAAACTTGGCTCAGACTGGTCTGTTGACAGGATGTAATCACTCGGATCGTAAGCTTCCCCAGCAAAATTCCCAGACTGCTCAAACCCTAACGTAACCATTCCATCCTCTTCTGCAATCTCCTCTGCACCGTCTTCAACGACCACCACCATTGGCTCAGGTTGGGTTATGGAGATGTCTATCATGCACAAAAGGTCAGTGCAATCAGGAAGGAGCACCTCCGACTTAGGTAGATGGGAAGGAGTGATATAGATGCTAGGATCGTAAGACACGACCCCAGTCTGGATAAAGTTAATTCTTTTGGGAGGTGGAGCTTGGTTGTGTGTAGGGAGTGGGTTGGTTGTGACATTGGGTCTTTCTGGTGGCAAAATCACTTGTGTGTCAATGAGATCTTGAATCTCGTGACGCAATCTGAAACATTGGTCGGTGTCATGACCGTGTTGCTAATGATATGCACAATATTTGGCTGGGTTGTGAGTGGGGGGTAGTGGATTTGGTAACGGCCTCGGCTCTAAGGGTTTTAGATGCCCTTTTCTGATTAAGACCCCTAGAGCCTTAGACAGGGGCATGTACAATGGGGTGAAGGTTCTTTGGCCTCTGGGTTGGTATTTAGTGGTTTGTGTATTGCTTTCGGATACATCGGAGAAGGGTGTGGCTGCCATGGGCCTTGGAAGGGGAGGGGGAATGGTGGCGACCATGCTTATCTCCGAAGTTCTTGCAGTTGCAGCGCCACTCAGGCCTGTGTTGTTGTTACGGTTAAAGGTTCTTCAAGGTTGCTCTCTGTCTTGGTCAATTAGACCTTGTTTCATTGCATCTTCAATTTGTACCCCCATCTCGTGCAGATCCGAAAAGGTGGGGAAGGGGAGTACAATCATTTTTTGCATCAGTTTTGGCTGGAGATTGCGCACAATCATCATGATCTGGTCCTTGTCGGTGGGCCTTAAAGTCATTATCGAGGCCTTCATCCTCCACCAGGTCACGAAATCCGATAAACTCTCTTTGGGCTCCTGCCTTGTTGTTTCGAGATCACGAGTTCTAATCTCAATTTGGGTGTTGTAAGAGTATTGCGCAATAAAGGCCTCGGTCATTTCATCCCAACTCCGCTTGGCATCATCCTCCAACTTCGCATACCAGATAGCGGCCACACCCGATAGGGTCCGGCCAAATAGTGAAAGCTTCTGGGGTCTGGTGAGGCCCATTGGCCGTAATATATCTGAGAATAGTCGGAGGTGGACCATGGGATCACCAGATCCGTCGAAGCGATCGATCTGTGGCATTTTGAATCTATCCGGTAGCGTCACAGCCACATCGGTATATCCGTCCTCGATATCCGGGATAGCTTTTACCCCCTGGGATTTTTTGAATAGCTTCTCGAGCTTGCTCAATTTCAGTGCTGTAGGGTCTACTTCGAACTCGAAGGGAGAGTCCGGGTGGTTGACTGGTGTATGTACTTTGGATAATTGAGGCGGAAGTGGGGGCGGAGCTGGCCCCGTTGGGATGTCTTTGTCCTCCTGAGCGGCATGGACATTTGGCAAAATGTTCTGGGCATTTGGTAGGACATTCTGGGTAGTTGGTATCTGCTCGGGTAACAGGACCCTTAGTGGGGGAGGATTTGGATGTGAGGCTGATGCTTCGGCTTGTTGCTGTAGCCGGGTAATTAGCTCCGCTTGTTGGGCCATGATTGTGGCCTGTTGTTTAGAGAACTCTGCTTGGCGGACAGCGTCCTCCTGCATTTGCTTCATACTCTCTTGGAGTTGGCGTATCATTTCTTCTATTCCGGCCATGTTCTGTTGATCCTGTTGTTGTTGGTATGTGTATCTCTATGGCGGCGAGACCTCGGCCCATTGTTCTTTGTTAGGTAGACCACTGCTCTGGTAACCTCTGCTCAGACACACTGCGCTTTCTCGGCCTCCTTCTGACAACCGGGGGTAGAGAATGAAACACTGGTTGTCCGTCAACCAGATCCTCAGATCGATAGAGCCGACGACCTCTTGTCCAAAGTGCTTGGGGAATATCTGCTGGGTTTGAAGCAATTGTGCTAAAACTGCCCTTGCAAAAAGATAAATAAAGCAATAAAGAAATAAATAACCAGATAAGCGAGCAAGATAACGAGTTAAAATAAATACACAACACACAGCTGGGCATAACAACACACGGTTGATAAGCTGAATACACACTGTCCTCAAACACTGATCACTATCCCTGAATCACTGTCCCCGGAAAACTAAATCCGATACCCGCAGATAACTGATTCTCAGACACTGATTGATGCCCGCAGTCTTGATGCCTAAACTTGTAAGCTGATACATGCATTTCCCTGTAGAGACGCACTCTAAAAGCACATAACAGATAAGTGAGAGCCAAAACACTCTATGTTGGGGTAGTGTTTCCCTGCCCTATTTTGTCAGGAGCTAGGGTTTCACTACGCACGCAGCGATTTCAAACAACCTATATCCGGCAAGCAACCTGTCCTAGCTTGGAATGGTCACTATGGATTCCGAATATGCACTAGGTCGAATGGTCAAAAGGGTGCCCCGGTAAAATCGGGGTTTGTGTTCCCATACTGGCAGAGCCCGTAACCGGTAAGCCTTATGGCACGCAGCCTCTGGCAAACCGCTCAGGAATAGCAGATGGCAAACACGGTGTCCTAGGCGCACCAATGCAAATGCAATGCAAAGAAACACATAAGTGTAGTCAAAACCAGATATCATGAGTTCGAGTCAAGTTCTCTAAATCCCCAGCAGAGTCGCCAGAAACTGTAGACGTCACCGAACGCCCCGGGAGGGATGAGTACCGTTCTGTTCGTTTTGGGCTCACTACAGTTCAGGACTCAATGTCACGGTTCTTAATCTGAACCAAAGAGTCCAAATCTGGCAAATCATTTTGAGAAAACAGATTTTTGAAAGAAGTGCCAAACATGGACTGCTTTGCCAGATACAAAGTCGCCACCTAAATATTTTATTTTTGGGGAAATTTAGGAAACCCTGACTCGTTTGCCTAAGGCCACGTGTCCGTCATTACCAAAGTTGCCTCGGTTCGGGAACTTGGGTAAGATTGAGGAAGGTCACTTCGTGAGCACTCCTGCTCGCCCGATCAAAGATCGGCCTCTACTAACCATGATATGTAGTTTTGAAAGCATTATGTGTTCTTATTCCGGTTATTAGCCTAGATTTACTATATGATGCGCACAACATACAAGTATAGACTGGATCGCCTGAATTGGAACAAAAACATCTCATGTTTTTGAAAAACAGTTTGCTACTCGCAAGTAGGCTTAAAATGCAGATTTTGTCACCCTCGGGTGGGCTTAGAAAAAGATGGTTTTGCCACTATCTAGTGGGCTTAAGACTCGCAGTTAATGATTTGTTCCAATCCAAATAACCTAACCTTCACCCACAGGCATTCAGGCAGTTATATCACATAAGCATATAGCCTTATGGTAAGCATGCTATCACGGCAATCACTCACACACATGTAAGGATGCTAAAGCATAAAACTTACCTAGTACTCCAAGCCAAAAAAGAAGCTATGTTAGAAATCCAAGCATGACCTTAATTATACAGAAATGCCTAATGCAACACATGCAAAAATGCAACTATAGTAGGCTCGGCTATTCTAAAGATGGCATATGGGATGCTACAGTTAACAAGTATTCAACTTGGAATTAAAATACAATACAGTGAGTTATGATGCGCCGAGCCCGATGCATATAAAACAGATGAATGAATGCAAACATGCTATCATACTGTATGCTAATTGAAACATGCCCTATTCTAACCATCATAAGCTGGTAAATAAAAAAGGAGAAAGATGAGGGATTGGAAGACATACATCACATGCATGCACACTTATTACAATTGTGCCCTCGCTCGGAGGGTCCGAATAAATAATACAGTCCCAAATGAATAACTACAGTCCGAATAAATATAAAATCCTAATTAATTAACAAATTAATCTAGGAAAGCAGTAAATTAGCATGCAAGCTAGGGACTGCCTTGACTCTGCTCTGGATGATGAATGATGCATGCTCGGGTTGCCTTGCGCGAAAATCCATTGTGATGCCCCAATTAGCCTCTGTTTACAATTAAGCCCCGGAATATTGCACGAAGCTCCAAAAGGTTGCCGGTTTCTAATTTGCTGTAACAGAGAGCAAGAAAGGGGCATGGCAATGTATTTTCACATATGTATGCTTGCCTCGATCCTCGTGTCATCAATCACGCATCCCGATGCATGATGGCCGAGGAGTCAAATTTGCACAACTCAATGTGGAATGAATGCACATATAAACACAACAAGACCGAGACTCCATCATGGATAATCCGGAGTGTTGGCGACTGGGAATTGAGACACGTTTCGTCACTCAAAGTACGAAACGTCCCTCGTTTCCCGTGCTCTGGCTAACTCCTATCCCAAACACAATAAAAATGAGATGGCATGCACTATGCAACTAGTATACAGCCTAACATACACAATACTATGAAATGGCATACACAATGCACGATGTAACATGGCATACACGATGCTTTAACATACAACCTAGCATACGCAATGCTATGAATTGAAATGGCATACACAATGCATAATGGACTTACACCAACATGAGTGGACCTCAACCACACTCACATCAGCGGCCATAGGATGAAAATGAGACACTCGAGATGCGTGCATGCATGCACGCAAATCGAAGACCGATCCTAAGGCACAGATGCCGCTCTAACAGGGCATGGCAAGGCATGAAATATGGCATTCAAACATGCAGGTTTTAGCACTGAAATCTGATGCAAAATGATCCCGAAACATGAAAACATGGCACCCGATGCATGGAATGGTCCCGAAACACAAAACTAGGCACATACATTGACCTATGGCTATACAAAGCATGCATTATTTGATCATGAAGTATAAAGACAGAACCAAGGCAGTCCCAAAACATGAACATTTATAGTTCAAAGCATGGCCAGAAGATGCTAGCAAGATGGCCTAACATAGCATGCAATTTTGACTAGTAAACATGGTTTACATGGCATGTATATGAAGCAAGTAAGAACTCATCAAACCAGAAAAAATCAGTGAATAAAATATTCCATAACATGCCCAAATAACCTCTGAAATGCAACCAACACATACACAAATGATGGGTTCTTTTAGAGGGCATACAAAGGGGTTATTAAGCACATGCATCAAGGACACTTAGCATGACACAAAAAACTCTGAAAATCAAATATGATAGCCCTAAAACTCACCAAATTGGCCCTGAAATCAGTCAACAAGGCATGCAAGATAGGGCCTCTTTGGAAAGCCAAAATGACCATCAAACAAAACAAAGTGAGAGGGGGTCACCCCCCTCTGATTTTGAGGCTCAAAAATGCATCAAAGCCACTGAAAATCCACTGGATTTCCATGGCTAAGAAGCCAAACCATGGCCAATGCAAGTGCTCTAATGCATAGCCCTAATCATGGAAGAATGGAGCATGCATAGGGGAAGATGACCCCAAACAGAGAATAGAACTTAATCAAACATGAAGATGATGTCAAAACAAGACTATTTTCAGTTTAGGTCGAGGTCCAAAAAGGCTCACAAATAGGGCTAATATATCATGCAAAAACAGCCCTAAAAGAGAGGATGGACAAACAGGCCAGCAAATGACCTCAAACAGAGAAGAGCCCTTGAAAAAAGTTGAATATGGGCTCAAAACAAGGTACTTTATAGTTTATGTCAAGTCTCAAAAATAATCACAAGTAGGGCTAAAATATGATGCAAAAATGGCCCTAAAAGAGAGATAGAGAGCAAGAGGTAGTATCTGGCCTCAAACAGTGAAGAGCCCTTCAAAAACATTTAAGAGGGGCTCAAAATAAGGAACTTTTCAGTTTGGCTCGAAGCCCAGAAATGCTTACAAACAGGGCTAATATATCATGCAAGAAATAGGCCTAAAAAAGAGATAAAGGGAATGGGGTAACAAATGGCCTCAAACAGAGAAAGTTCCTTGATCAAACATGAAGATGAGCTCAAAATAAGACTATTTCCAGTTTGGGTCGGAGCCCAAAAATGTAAGAAAATATGGCTTATAGATGATGCAAGAAAAGACTAGAAAAGGAGAAGAGAGAACTCACCCTTGAAGAGCAAAGAAACCAAAGATTTTTGGACCAAATTTGTGAGCTTCCAACCTCTTCAAATGTCTTCCAAAGGGCTGGAATGGATGATGGTGGTGTGGTGCTATGGGTTGTAGGGTAAAAATGGCCAAGAAATTAGGGTTTTGGAGCTTGGATGAGAGAGATATGGAAGTTGTATATATAATGCTCGAACCAAATTTTCTAACCCTTAGAAATGGAGGAAAGAGGCTGGTTATATAGAGGGAGAGGGGTGAAGAAATGGAGGGAAAATAAATTCAAATTTCCCCCCCAAAAGGACAGATCCCGAGGTAGGGGTCTGGGTCAAAACAGCTGGCACAGTTGTTAGGAACAAGGAGAGAGAAATTTGGCCGGCCAGGTTCAGGAGGTTCAGGTGGCCGGCCGACTAGGTGCAAAAGGTTCAAGCAAAGTTAGTGGCCGGCCACCCCAAAAAGGTGGCCTCTCTTGTGTGTACAACACAACTATGTAGAGAAAAACCAGGAAATGTAACCTAGGAGAGAGAAAAACCAACTTTTTAGAGGGGTTCAAAAGGGTCAGGAAGAGTTAATGGCCGGCCTATCCATATTGGTGGCCTCCTAGGTGTGTACAACACAATGGTGTGGAGGAAAGTCAGAAAAAGTGGCCCGAGAATGGGAAAAGTCAGCTTTCTAGTGAGAAAAACGGGCGATGAAGAGCAATGAAAGAATAATGATGGTCTTCAGAACAATTGCTGGCCTCCCACCCTTCTACAACCTTCCTAACAATGAAAATAAGGTCTCCACCAAAAATGAGTCCAAACCGATGCAAAATGAAGATTTTGGGGCCAAAACACGCAGCCTGGGGCCCCGAAAACTGACTATTAAGCACTGGAGGTGGCGTTCGACCACGAAGTTGGTCTCTCGAGCCACAGTGTCCCTCAAAAGGGAGTAAATAGGGTGTATGCCAAAAACCGGAGCAAACGGAGGTGGTTAAGCGGTCCCGAACCGAGGCATACAGCCGACGGCTCCGAAAACCGGGAACCGGGCTCCAAACGGGAAAAATGGCCTACGATCACGAAACGTAGCCTATGGCCACTGAGAGATGGTCTACGAGACCTCTCTCTCTCCCTTTGGGAAGAGAAGACGGAGAAAATGGGACTCGGTTCGCAAACCGAGGCAAAGCACAAATGAGTCCGGAAGTTCGGAGGCAAGGCTCGCAGCCGAGACTTTGAAACTCCAGAACGAGCACAATATGCAACACCACCGAGCGCTCAGTTAGTGACGTCTAAGTCTTAAGGTCGGTAAAAAATGGGGTGTCTACAATATGATAGACACTTTTTTATACACTTTTTTTCTCAAAAGAATTATGAAGATTGAATATTAAAGTTTATATTTTTTTGTGCAAGATTCATGAAAGTTGGATTGGATGATTCATGATGAAGTTTGATATCTTAGAAATGTTTTTATTTTATTTCATGGGCTTGAATTGAATGAAGTTTGGCAACAATTTTTTTTTTTAATTGCATTTTGGTTTTGGATGAATGTAAGTTAATGAATTTTTTTTTAATTTAAATTTTTTTTTTCGCATTTTGGATGAATGTAAGTTAATGAAGAATTACGCTTTTTTTTTTTTTTTTGTATTTGGGTTAGAAATGATGAATGTAGGATTTTTTAATTTGGGTTAGGAATGATGAATGTAGGATGAATGCAAGTTAATGATGAAGGTAGATTTTGAATGATTTGTTTAGGTTACGAATTGATTTTGTTGTGTTTTTTATTTTATAAGTTTTTTTTATAAGTTTTAATTCATTAATTATTAATGTTAGAGCATTTTAGAAAATGGGAGGAAAAAGGTGTAAAAGAAAAATTGATAAAAAAATGTGGAAAAAAAAAGGGTTGAACAAAAAAATTTTGAAAAAAAGTTCAATCCAAGAAACCGCCGCAACCATGAACCCTATTCGCACAAACCACAAACCACATTAATTCTTGCAAAGGTTGACTTTTCCTTAAACCGTATACATGCGGGCAGGTCCAAACCGAACCGCAAACCGTCCCAAACCGAACCGCGGACACCCCTACTAAAGATGAATATAATGAAAGGGATCACAGATATTGCAAGCTAATGCCAAAGCCAAACTCACCCTTGTTTGTGGATTAGACTCTAAGCGCTTTAATGTAATCTTGAGTTGTGATTCGGCAAAGGAAATTTGGGCCAAACTTGAGGTAACGTATGAAGGTACCAACCAAGTGAAGGAATCTCGTATTGATATGCTTGTTCTTAGTTATGAATTGTTTAAAATGAACTCTAATGAATCTATTTCAAGCATGTTTCAGATTTTCTAAATTGTAAATTTTTTGAAATCTCTTGGCAAATTTTATACTAATAGTGAGTTGGTAAGAAAAATTCTTAGGTATTTACCAAAGAATTGGGAAGTAAAGGTCACTGCCATTATAGAAACCAAGAATCTCTCCACACTTGGATTAGATGAGCTCATGGATTCCCTTATGACTCATGAGATCATTATGAAAGGTAATGAGGATGCTGGAAAAAAAAAAAAAAAAAGAAGTGGTATTGCATTCAAAGCTTTATCCCATGAAGAAGAAAATGAAAACTCCAGTAAGGATGAAAGCTATGCCATATTTAGTAAAAATCTCAGAAAGCACTTAAAGAAAAACAATCATAGAGGAAGAAGACCTCTTAAGAAAGAGTACAACAAAGATAACAAGAAAGAACCTATTATTTGCTAAAATTGAAAAATTATGGGAAAGACTACAAAAGGAACAAGAAGGCCATGGTAGCAGCTTGGTGAGAAAGTGAAGATAAAAACTCAAGTGATGAAGTTGAAAATAAAGTAGCCAACTTGTGTTTCATGGCTCTTGAAGATGAAGGCTCTACTCAAGATGAGGTAACTACTCTTTATGAAGAACTTGAGAGTGCATTCCATGAATCGCAAGATGAATTTAGAAAAGTTTGTGCTAAAAATAATGTATTAAAGAAATTTGTTGCATCTTTATCTAGTAATATAGAAGAATTTAAAAAAGAGAAAATTGTTTTGAAAAATGATTTTGACACCATCTCTAATGAGAAACTTGCTTTGAAAAACAATGTTGATGATTTGACAAAAACACTTGAAAAATTTGTAAAAGGTAGAGATAATCTCAACATGCTTCTTAGAAATCAAAGATGTGTTTTCGATAAGGTGGGCATTGGATATGACCCTATTAAGAAACAAAAGAATCTTAATACAATTTTTGAAGGCACCTCTCATGACACACCCTAATATTACTTATCATTATTGTAGAAAGAAAGGCCATTATATATCTTTTTGTCCATTCAAAAAGAATATGAACATATGAATTAACACGATTTGGATTGTTAAGGGAACTAACAAAACTAACCAAGAATGACCCAAGAAATTATGGGTACCAAAATCCAACATTTGATTGTCATTTTGTAGGTTTGCCTTAAGTCCAAAGCTAAAGAAGGGAAGTAGTACCATGATAGTGGATGTTCTAGACACATGACCGGAGATAAATCCTTCTTCACTACCCTATCATCCAAAGATTGAGGATTTGTCATTTTTGGAGACAACAAGAAAGGAAAAATCATTGGTATTGGTAGCATCGGTATCTCTCCTAACCCTTCCATTGAAAATGTTTTACTTGTTGATGGACTTAAACATAATCTACTTAGTGGGTGTTTGAGAAGTTATTTTAGTAGGTTTTTTTAGTTTTTGATTATTGTAGGAGGTTAAAATTTTTGTGTTTGGAAAGATAGTTGGATTTTTTTGTAGTTGGATGTGATGTTTGTGAGAGAAAAAGTGAAATGATTATGGGTTTGATGTGACATTTTGTCTGGATTTGTTTTTTTTTTTTTTTTGGTTTTTTAACCAATTTTGTCTTTTAGTGTTTTTTTGGCCAAAAAAAAAAAAAAAAAACCTTCCCAAACACCACCTTAGTATTAGTCAATTATGTGATAACGGTAATCGTGTTATTTTTGATAAATTACATTGCACAATTGAAAGCACAATTGATCACAATGCTCTATTTGTTGGTAATCGCCATAATAATGTTTATGTTTTTCATTTCAATGATCTTTATACTAGTGATGTTAAATGTTTATATGCTAATAGTGATAATAGTTGGTTGTGGCATAGAAGACTTGGTCATGCTTAAATGGATTTAATTGCTAAACTTTTGAGAAAGGATTTGGTCATTGGATTTTCAAAAATTAAATTTGAAAAAGATCGACTTTGTGGTGTTTGTCAACAAGGAAAACAAACCAAATTATCTTTTAAATCAAAATTTCATATTTCCACAACTAGACCTGTACAATTATTGTATATGGATTTATTTGGTCCCTCAAGGACATCTAGTCTTGGTGGTAAACATTATTATCTTGTTGTTGTTGATGATTATTCAAGATTTACATGGGTTATGTTTTTAGCACACAAATATGAAACATTTTCTTCCTTCACAAAATTCTGTCATAGAATTCAAAATGAAAAATGTTTTCTCATTATTAATATTCGAACTGACCATAGTAGAGAACTTGAAAATGAAAATTTTGAATTGTTTTGTGATGAGCATGGTATTTGACATAATTTTTCAGCATATAGAACCCCTCAACAAAATGGTGTAGTAAAAAGGAAGAATAGAACTTTAGAAGAAATGAGTAAACAATGCTTTGCGAAAATAATCTTCCTAAACATTTTTGGGTCAAGGTCGTTCATACCGCATGCTTATTTTAAATTGTGCATTGATTAGACTTATTCTCAAAAAGACTTCTTATGAACTTTGACATGATAGAAAGCCCAATATCAGTCACTTGCATGTTTTTGGTTGTAAATGTTATGTGCATAATAATGGTAAGGACAACTTAGGTAAATTTGATTCAAAATCTAATGAAGTAATTTTTCTTGGCTATTCCTTAACTAGCAAAGCTTATCATGTTTTTAATAAAAGAACTCTTGTTGTTGAAGAATCTATACATGTGGTATTTGATGAAACTAACATTTCTCAAAAGCAAGTTACTAGTGATGATATAGATTTGGAATTAAATGTGGAGGATTCAAGTATGTACAAAGAAAAGGACCAACCGTGTGAGTTGAACAAAGGGATTGAACAACCTATTCTCCCATCTCAAGAAGAATGAGGAAACAATGGCGATTTGCCAAGAGAATGGAAGTTTGTTCACAGTCACCCTAAGGATTTAATCCTAGGTGATCCCACCAAAGGTGTTGCCAAACATTTGTGGTAACTCAGCTTATCTCTCACAGATTGAGCCTAAGAACTTTCAAGAAGCCAAATTCGATGAACATTGGATGATGGCCATACATGAAGAGCTCAACCAATTTAAGAAAAATGAAGTGTGGGAACTAGTGCCAAAACCTAAAGATCATACCATTATCGACATCAAATGGATCTTTCGAAACAAGCTTGATGAATTCGGCACCATTGTAAGAAACAAGGCGAGACTAGTCGCACAAGGATACAATCAAGAAGAAGGTATTGATTTCGATGAAACCTTTGCTCCAATTACTAAATTAGAAGCCCTTCACATGTTACTTGCATTTGCATGTTATAGAGATTTCAAACTTTATCAAATGGATGTAAAAAGTGTTTTTCTAAATAGTTTCATAAATGAGGAAGTTTATGTAAAACAACCCCTAGGTTTTGAAGATCATGTTTTTTCCAAATCATGTATTTAAACTCTCAAAAGCTTTTTATGGTTTGAAACAAGCATCTCGTGCATGGTATGAACGTTTGAGTAAATTCTTGATTGAAAATGATTTTACTAGAGGAAAGATTGACACAACACTTTTTGTTAAAACCAAAAATGATGATTTACTTATTTTCCAAATATATGTAGATAACATTATATTTGGAGCTACTGATGAAACCTTGTGTAAGGAATTTGCTAAGTGTATGCAAGGTGAGTTTGAGATGAGCATGATGGGGGAGCTAAATTACTTCCTTGGGCTTCAAATCAAACAATGTAAGGAAGGGATTTACCTTAACCAAGCTAAGTACACAAAGGAACTACTCCAAAAAGTTTGGAATGTATGATTCAAAATTAGCTGGAACACCTATGAGCACATCAATTAAACTAGACAAGGATGAAAAGGGTAAGTTCATTAAGTAAACAAAATATCGAGGTATGATCGGCTCACTTCTCTATCTAATCGCAAGTAAATCCGATATTATCTTTAGTGTTTGTATATGTGCTAGATATCAATCAAATCCTAAGAAATCACATCTTAGTACTATTAAAATAATTTTTAGATATCTCGTTGGCACTCAAAATTTGGGACTATTTTATCCTAGAGGTGTTGCATTTGATTTACTTTACTCGAATGCTAACTTTGCCAGGTTCAAACTTGATAGCAAAAGTACTAGTGGCACTTGTCACTTCCTTGGTAACTCATTAGTATCTTCGCTAGCAAAAAGCAAAATTATGTTGCTTTATCAATTACCGTCAATATATAGCTTCCCCGAAGTTGTTGTGCCCAAGTACTTTGGATGAAACAACAACTGAAGGACTTTAATTTGCATTATGATCACATCCCTATTAAATGTGATAATACTAGTGCCATCAACTTAAGCAAAAATCCAGTTCAACACTCACGAACAAAACCTATTGAAATTCGACACCACTTTTTAAGAGATCATGTTCAAAAAGGGGATATTGTTCTTGAATTTATAAACATTGACAATCAATTGACAGATATTTCCACAAAACCCCTAAGTGAGGATCGCTTCAATTTTATACGTGGTAAACTTGGAATGTAAAATTCTATTTAAAAGGTTTTGTAGTGAATGTGAAACTCGAATTTTTCTTAAAATGATGTATGTGTATTGTTACATTGATATGGTGAGATTTATATCAGTTGAATGACATGAAATCCTTCAAACATTTCTTCTGCTCAATAGCTTGTTGTTATCAACTTTGTAGTAATTTTTCTTTAGTTAATCTCTACTGCATCTAGAGATTAATATGAGTTTGCTTATACATTGACTTTTTTATTGTGTTAAAACCTCATCCCCAGATAAGCCCTTCCGTAAACACGGTTCAATTTTTTTAAAAAAACCCGAACCACTATCCAAAGTGATACCCGGGGTCAACCAGGCCCACCTAGACAAATTTTAAACTCCCCAAAACGGATTGTTCTGTCTAGTTTTTCCCCTCTTCTTCAACGTTCTGTGCCCTAGCTCTTAAACCCTCATATTTTCTTCTTCTAAAACTCTCTAAAATCACATATTTCATCAACTCTTTGTACAAATCCAAGTAAGTTTTCCTACATTTCCTTTTTTCCTTCATTATTTTTGTTTCAAATTTCTTGATTTTACTTGTGTTATCTATCTATGGTGGGTTTTGTTCACAACTGAAAATGGTTAAATGTTTATCTCCTCTTTGTTTTCCACTTGAATCTTTTTCTTAGAATAGCATTGATTGATGATACTTAGTTCATGTTTTTTTTTTTTTTTTTTTCAATCTGTGCTTGAAATTTGATTTAAGCCGTGTACAAGTTTTTTTTTTTGGTTTACCTGTATACCTTGACTAAATATATGTATGCATTTATATATATATATATATATATTTGTCCAGCCATCTCAAAATTTTAGGTTAATTTAATCTTTTTTCTTCATTGATTTTTTTTCCCTCTATTTTTCTTTGCCCCTCTATGATTAGGACATTGTCATCCTTATCAAAGTTGATTATTTGGCTTTACCATATGAATTCTAATTTTGCCTAAAAATCAACTCTCAAATAGCTTCCATATCTTGCACTTTTTGACTGACATTTTTTGTTTGTTATGTTTATCAGTGCATGAAACCTGATATTTTTTTTTACACTCTACATGAACCCTCATTGTTTTACTTATTTTTGGCTCTTATAGGTTCTTACAACTAGAATTTTTTTGTCAATCACACATAACCTGAAATTATTTTATCTATCTCCATTTTTTTTTTTTTGTTCTGTTTACATCCTCAGCGCCACTGAATTTCAACTCATTCTATGTGCCTACCTGTGTTCAACTCATTTGATAGCCCTATTTTTTTTAACACTTGTCAAAAGATTGTTCTGTTTTGTTTTCACATAGTTATGGCTCCTCACACTAAGAAGCCTCGAGCCAGAGAGGAAGGTCAGTCGTCATATTCAGCATGTGAATATCCAACTACTGACTTCCTCACCCTGATTCGAGAGCAAGCATTTGGCTCCATGTCACCCCGCTGCAACATTACAAGGCACCGCATTAATCTTGCCCCTCAGTATAATGCTCTCTTATGACTAAACTTGAAGCAATGGGCTGGAAAAATTTGGTAAATTTGCCGAAAAGGTATATCCTCATCTCCACGCCTAATTTTATGTACACCTTCAATCTCGACATCAACGAGGCAATTTACACCAAGAACTATGTGAAAGACACTTTTATTGAATTTAATGTGAACACTTTGGCCACTATTCTCAATGTTAACACTAGTCCTCACCAAATCTATTTCGAAACTGAGGCACAAATGGCTCAAATTGTGGGTAATATAACTAAAGTTTATACAACCATTTGTGTTAGCAAAACCACTGGGTCCAACCTTCAAGCCAAACACCTTAAACCCCATCTCCACATTCTCCACCGCTTTTTATTAGAAAATGTCACTCCAAAAGTTGGTCATTATGATGCTGTTCATACTTTTAATGCCTATCTCCTTTATTGTTTTGAGATTATGTACCCTCTTAATTTATGCTACATCATCATGAGAGAAATGGACCTTGTTTCTACATCGCGTGACAAATCATTAGCTTTTGGCGCCTTGTTGACAAAGCTCTTCAAATACTTCAAAGCCACATTTAACAAGGAGCTAGAATTACCTATTGCCTTTCGATATCAGTGAATACACCATCAACCGTGCTGGAGGAGTTCTACTTGCCAGTATGGTTGTTCATGACATTCCTACGGAGGCTCCTCAAGATCATCCTCCAGTTGCCATGCCACCAACCCACCAACCACCTCCTGCTTATTGGACAAATTTTTTAGCTATGGAACAAGACTGCTACAACCAATGCCTCACTCGGGAACAACAAATGATTCAGCAATTTGGCACCCTCAACACCCATATTGATCATATTGAGGCCTGCATTGATGCCATCTATCACTATCACTTTCCTCTTCTTCCTCTCAATTCTGCACAGTGATTTCTAATTTTTTTTGATAATGTCACAGAGGGGGGAAATTGTGGTGATGTTTTATTTCAAATTGATGAAGAAAAACTTGTTTTTATAATGATGATGTATGTTTTGGAAAACTGTTAAATGATGATGTTTGTTTTGGAAAATTGCTATGTTCGAACATCTATGGTTTGATATCTTAGTCTCATATCATGTCTTTGATTAAATCATATTTATTGCTACTGTGCTAACTTGTGTATCTAGTATGAGCAATTATTCAGGGGGAGCATGACTTGAAGGGGAGCTTGTCTTACTCCTAAACAAATCAAAACATCATGGTGTCCCATTATCAAAAGTGGGAGATTGTTAGACTTATTTATTTTGATGATTTATTTGATTCTATTTTTGATTTATTTGAAAAAGAAAAATAGATTGAAAATTTAATTTTTTATTCCATTATTGTTCACCTAATTTCTTATTCTAAATACTTTTTTGGCGTATATAAATTTGCTTAATCAGGTGATAATTTTAGACCAAAATAGAGTCCAAAAACAAATTTTAGCATAGCAATAAATTCAACAATTCAACAAAGGACATCGACATTTTGCCCGCTTTTGTTCTAGTTCAAATTTGCTTCTCACTGGCTATCAACCCAACAGTATCCTCGACAACCACGAAAGTCATCCTTGACAACCGGGACCCTACCGGACATTCGGGTAAACATCCCTCAAGAACAAAATTTTATTTTGGACATCCGTGATTTACTACTCAAGACAAAGAATGGCTCTTTTTTCAAAAGTAGTTGTTATCAATCGCACCATCTTTCAACTCGAATATCTCAAGATCTAATCATGTATGGGGAATACAAATTTGAGTAGAATAGATCTTACTCAATCTTTTCTGCACACTCAACAGTCAACGTTCGATGATCTCTTCTTATTAAATAGCAAAGCTTCTACTAAGCAAATCAGAAAAAGAAAGAACTCAAGCAAGAAAAAAAAAATTTCTGATCAATCATCACTCTCATCTTTCTCTATTCTTTGAAGTGTTCTTGAGCTTTAGCCTTAAGCATATATACCTATGATAGTTTTTACTGATACAAACTCAGAGCTTTAATATCTGTAACATTTCTTGAGAGAGTTTCATTTCAAGCTTTCAGTGAAAAAAAAACCTATTATTCAAATATTGTAAGAGTGTAGTACACTTAGATTTCTCGACTCTTTGAGTGTGATTGAGAATCAACTAAAGAGGGCAAAGTTTTAGACTTGGTGATTGCTTCATTTGTGAAAAAGTTGCTAGCACCGAGTGAAGTTAGAAGATAGTGGAAAATCTCAAATGAAGCTTGAGAAGTGGATGTAGGCTTTATTGAAGCTGAACTACTATAAATCTGTTTGTCTCTTCTTCCCTAATCTTTTTACTTAACTATTATAACTATTGACTGTATTTACATACCTCACTGTTAAAATTCTTCATTAAGCATTGTCATCAACATATATTCATCTACTTATCTTTTGTGCTAGTTGTAATTTTTTTTTTGGTATATTTCTTTTTATTTTTATTTGTAAAAACCTAATTCACCCCCTTTTTAGGTTGTCTTCTGTGTAACAGAAAGGATTACTTTCTCAGGGAGAACCTACGTGCATAAATTAAAATAAGCCACTTAGTATTGAGAAATTATCAAATCAATAATGTTAGGGATTTTAAAAAATTATCAAATATTCTATGCAATAGCTATATCGGTGTGGAACCCACACTCATAAGTATTGTGTAAAATATTTGATATTTTTTTTTGAAATTTCCAACATTTTTGTATTTGGATTAGAGAGAAGTAATTCTTCCCCAAAAACATGTTTGACAACATGTTTCCAAACACTATTTCTGGAAAAAAAAAAATTTTGAAATTAATTTTTTTTAGTAAATACTAAAGGGAAAATTATTTATAAGTCCTATTATAGAGACTTATGCTACATATGGTCTTAGAAAAAAGCTTATGTTCCCATAAGTCCTATGGGAAGCTTGTTGACACATTTACCCTCAATATTATTTGTTAATATAATAAATAATGACAAAACCATATGTAGGAAATTGAATGTTACCATAGATCATGATCATATCTATATGGATGTGAGTTTGAATTTCAAAATTCACGTTATGTTTAATGATTCCAACTTTGATTAGGCTATTTTTTAGGAAATAAGATATATTAGATATGTTTTGTCTCATCAAAGCTAATGTAAAGGGTAGCTTCATTACACAATTTGGAAGGCCATCAATAAGAGAAACTAAGCAGGTGATTCAACAAAGGAGGTGACGGAATGATGGGCTCAGAATTGTGTCTCAGGTGAATGACGATGACTGATGGCTCTGAAACGTAAGTGTGACTTTTCCCCTGTTTTGCAATGTTGATTCCTTTGATTTTGGATAGCAACCCATAACTAAGGTTTATGTGAATATGAGATTGTTGACATTTTTGGTTTGTATTGGTCAAAAGTTGTATTGTGAGTTGTATATTTTGTGAATTTTATGACTATTTTAGGTTTTGATAATTTTCGATTTGAAGATGTCAGTATATATGTGTGGGTTGTTGATTTGGTGTGTTCTGTGAATTATTTGTTGGTGTTTTTAGATGGGGGTTAGGTGGGTTGTCGATTTTGTGTGTTTGTGTGTGATTTGTTGTTGTGTTGTTGATTATGGGGTCTATTTCATGATGTGGAGGTTTGAATAGTGGTCTATACCATGGTGGGAAAGTTGTTGAATATGACCGGTGTCATGTCCCTGTTTTATGTAGTTTAAGATTTCTGAATATGAATGTGAATTTATGAGACTGTTCGATAATTGTCACAATGAGTCAAATAATACAAATAGCTCGATTTTTGGGTTGTGGTTATGAGTTCACGTTCCCATTTTGTGGTGTCACATTCATGTTCGTAGTGTGTTAAACGTCAACCTTCACGTAGCACATTCTTGTTTGTATTGTCACATTATTCAATAAATTGGAATGTGTCACATTATTCACGTTTACATTGAGTACTTAAATGTCACACACACAAACGTATGTGGGTATATGGGTACATTGTTACATGTTTGTTTTATGAAATATGTAGTCATGTAATTTATATTGTAACGTCAATTGTATTATACGTGACAAATAATACGAATTCGGGTTGTGGTTTGTGTTGGGTAGATTTGGTTCATTTTTAATTGGCATATGTCACATTGTCTTTCATGTTGTTACGTGTACAATGTGTCACATATCCATTATATGTTGTCACATTCGTGTTCGGACTGTTTGATAATTGTCATAGTGAGTTGAATAATACAAGTAACCCGAATTCGGGTTGTGGTTATGAAGTTCACGCCCCATTTTATGGTGTCACATTCGTATGTGGTGTGTTATACGTCAACCTTCATGTAGCACATAGGATTTGGTGAAAGAACTTTTAGTGGTTGATGATTGTCTGCAACAAAAATCAAACTCGTAAGTGTGAATTATGTTGGTTTGCAATGAATTTCTTTTGATGATGCCATACATTGTATGTGGTTCGCTTAAACGATTTACTAATGTCTCATATTTTCCTAACAAGGCTAATTGTGGTATTATAGTATGCTTCATTATGAAGCAACTCGTGCGTCAGCTTGAAGTGGAGAAGTCAATGGAAGGGAAGAGCTACCAAGACTATACGAGTCAGGATGGTGAAGTCATTTGTGAACGACCCAAATAGGTCATTTGTTGATGATGATTGACAATCGAACAATCTTCCAACAAAGGACCAAATGTGTGCATCGTGTTTTTTGGGTTTAAGTTCACGAGTAGTTAGTATTTGAATGGCACATTACAATTGACATCTTTTGTTGTTTTGGATAGCATTGTCGATACAATTTACGATTCATACATAATTTTTGAGAATATGTTGGAAATGTTTAGTCATAAATATTTGATGCACTTGTTTGGTATGATATGGCAATAGTTATCAGTTAGTAATGTCAATAGGAATATTAATATGAATGAAGAACGATGAGCTGACATTTGCATAGTATTCTACAAGATGTAGCTTTCAATTTTTTCAATGCACATTATAGTCATTAATCTATTATCCAAATCGTCTAAATTGATGGTTGTGACATTCACATTACGCATCGATGTTGTCACGCCTTACCAAATTTGAATTCTGATTTACTTTGTCCAACAACATTTGTCGCCGATCACCACAATGTGCCAAAATTTTAAACCCAACTTAGTTGGCATGACGCAATGACCATGTCACGATGTGCTTGATTGCTTTGGTCGCCCAATCACGCTATGCCCAATATTGTAACCCCATCTTATTTGGCGTGAGGCAACGGCCATGTCATGTTCGTATTAAGTTTGATGGAACAATCACATTTGTGTGCTTAATTGCTTTGTTCTTTCAAATGATTTGTTTAAAAAGTTGACAACAAAAGTGTTGGCTCGACTTTCGCAAGTTGTTATATTACATGTGTACACTTGATGTTTGATATGCCATGTCGCCCCAAATATAGGTCATTAATCTCGAACCCAATTGGTACTCCGCATTTACGGCGGGCAAGAACATTGATCGCCAATCGCTCATGTTATGCATGTTGTAAATCCACCATATCACATCTATATTCAAATTGGCTAAACATTCACAGCTTGGAATGCTAGGTGTGCTTCAATACTTTATTCTTTCAAGTTGGTGTCAGAATTAAGATTGATGACCCGATTATGTATTGTCTATGGCATTAAGTGGTTAGAGTCATGACGCCACACTTGTACAAAATTTGGCCATGAATACAATAGCAACATTGGGTGGTTTGATCAACGCTCCACATGCAAAAAAATGGCAACTTCATTAATCGACATAACCACACCAACGTGACATGGTGTCATATAACTATGGGTTCTCACGCAAGCCCAATTTCAACGTATAAGTAAACATGTATTAATGATTTGAACAATACATGTTCATGAATCATAGTATAAACATGTAACATTAATACATGAGTGAAAGTGGTGTGAAGAACAAAACCAGTTAAATTATGACACATGGATTCCAAATCCGAAGAAGCATTCTTTATGACGTGTGGAGTCCAGTTAAATTACAACTCATATGATGTGTGGAGTCCTATAATATGGAAACAAAGTTATGGGGTATAATAGTACACTAATACCATTCATTTACCACTCATAGGACACTGTGAAATACATTCCTATCTAAGTAGGACTTGAGACTTTATAAGAAAATATATAGAGTTTCATATAAAATAAGTTCCTATAATAGGACTTATAGATAATTTTTTACTCTAATTTTTACAAACTATTTATGTATGAAAAATGAAAATAGTGTGTGATTTTGAACTTTTCATTTTTTTTCCTTTCTAAAAAAATGAAAAAAAAAACAAAAACAAACAAACAAACAAAAACAATACCCAAAATGCCATAATTTGTGTCTGCTTCAAATTTATTTATTTATTTATTTTTTTATGGGCACAAAAGTATGTTTGCATTATCTATTATATATTATAATAACATTGACAAAGAAAAGAACTATATTCCAATGTGTAATCTGATTGTGATAGCATGCATAAATCTGCACTACTTTTGGTTATTAAATTACAGAAGCAATAACCAAAAAGTTGTATCTATCTGAGGGAGTATGAATGGTAAAAATGATCATTAACTATTTTTTTTTAATAAAAAAGAATATCATTAACTTTAATGCTTTTTTGAAATATAAATGTTTAAAATAATTAATCATACTGATTAATATATATTTCCCAACCGACATATGAGCCGGACTGAAAGAGACGTCCCCTTATCAAATATGATGTTTGAAGTATAATTTTATCGTTGCAAGTACAGCTTTTCTTTTTTACTCCCATCTAGTAAATTATTCAAAATTCTAATAATAATAATAAAATCTCATAATGCATTGTTATTGCTTAATGGTGAAGAATTACCTATAAAGTTTTACTTAAAGATAGACAAGCATATCACTCATGTTATGCACGGATTGTGTTTACAATTATCTATATATGTGAATTGTGATTTTTTAATGTCTTTTTTTTTTTTAAATGCCTTCTTTTTTATATTATATTAAAGTTTAATATTTTGATAATAATCATATGTGTTACACTTTTCAAGGAATTAAATGTCTTTTTTTTTTATTATATTATTGTTAGCTTTTTGGCTTTCGAAGGATATTTTTGTAAATGCGAGCGTGCCAGCAAGGATCAATCAGTCCTTACAGAAATTATAATTGTCAACCAATTATCAGACAATTGTATTTTAGTTCTTTCAGTCTCAATGAAGAGAACTTTTACTGGTGGCTTGCCTTAGGAGAAATTAAGCAAAATAACAGTTAAATGACGAACAATTGAAGTATTTCATTAAGATGAAAACTTACAATGATCCAAACTCAGCCTCGTAGAGGTTTACAGCAACAATCTACTTGAAACTACTCCTATGAACGAAGTGCAGTGCAGGAATTTAAAGTGCAGGAATGTAAAGAACAGATATTTAAAGTGCAGGAAATGTAAAGACTGGAAATGTAAAACTAGAAAAGAAAATATGAAGTAAATGACTGGTTTTTTGGATCTGAGTCTGGGGTCTTTTTCTGAGGGTTTCTCTGATATTTATACTCCTCAAGAATAACCATCGAACTGCACTTCAAACCGTCGAATTGCTCATTCATGATTGCTTGATTATGTTGCCTTAGAAGTAGTTTCACAACGTCATTACTTGCAGTTGGGCTTCCTTCCTTTATTTGAATTTGAATGCGAGTAACCTTTGAAGCCACGTCACATAACACCTCTTTATCGATCCAGTATTACTCAGATCACGTGAGAACTAATACTAATTGCCACATGTACGATCAGGATCGAAGATTTAAATGGTCTTCCTATATTACCCTTATTCTGCCACGTGTCGAATTGTGATTGGCTTTTACAAAATATGTAGCCAACAATTATATTAAAGTTTAATATTTTGATAATAATCATATGTGTTGGATTTTTCAAGAAATTTTTTTTTTTATATTTGTTCTTAATGCATTAAAGTGTTATTATGAGGGATAATAATTATATGTGTTGGGACTTTTCAAAGAATTCATATGTGTTGGATTTCAAAGAATTTTTTTATGCTTGTTCTTAATGCATTAAAGTGTCATTATGAGCGTAAGATTTGGGAGTTGGGAGAAATTAATAAATGTTAAGGATTTTTTTTTTTTAAAATCAAAAAATCAGGAAATTTAGATTGAGAGTTGGGAGAAATTAATAAATGTTAAGGATTTTTTTTTTTAAAATCAAAAAATCAGGAAATTTAGATTGAGAGTTTGGAGCTCCCACAAGGCTTGAGGTTAAAAACTCCCTTTTACTTAATATATAGTATAGATATCAAGCACTTTAAAAGGCGGAAAATTTCGGTTCAGTAAGGGTGGTGAAGAATTCGATTTAGTGTAGATAATAATGGTGAAGAATGACCAATAAAGTTTCAATTTTATTAACGGGCTTCTCTCCATTGGGCCATACTGTTGGGCCTATGAGGCCCACTACAGTTCCGCTTTGATGATCCAAGCAGTTCAATGTAAACTCATTGAGTATTCATCTTTGAAAAAATCACGCTGATCGCAACACATTTTTGTCAATGATAAATATGATTTTAAAAATAAAATGTTAACAAAAATATGTTATAATCAAGGACTATCGATATCCGATCAACGTGATTTTTACAGAGATGAAATACTCGAAGTTCTATATATTAATAGTTCGGATTATTGAAATAGAACCTATGGTGGGTCCCACATACCCAACAATATGATCCAATTCACAAAATAGAATGGAGAAAACCCATTCCTTATTAAGGAATGAATATGTTAAAGTTTCAATTTTATTAAGGTATGAATATTTTAAAATGAAATGGTGTATTCATATTGAATAATTCGAAATCAACATTTATATGAAATATTTTAGTTTAATTTTATTAACATATGTAAGGGAGTATTCAAATTAAAATTATTTTATTAACATAATTTAAGGGATCTTTCATAAATCTGATGGCAGCTTCCATAATGAATTTGGTGTATATATTATATAATTCTATAAATCTATAATCTGATGGTTGATATTCTATAAATCTAATGGCAACTTCCCTAACGAATTTGGTATATTATTGTTATAATATGTATATAATTAGGATTATTTAAACTATTATAGAATGACAAGTATACTATAGAAATTTAAAAGTTCAGAAAAATGAGAAAAAATGGATGGCACTTCAAGCCTCAAAGAAGGGTGGAATATTTTTTCTTATATTACATAATAATATCTATCTATCTATCTATCTATTTATATCTATATATATTATATAAGAAAAATGGTGTTTTTAGTGAGGAGTCTTATGAGAGTTTTAATATCTCATACTAATTTTCTTGATTTTCCTAATTTTAAACAATTAAAAAAATTTCCATTGGCTAGCTTTTATTTGATAATCCCACATCAAGAAAAGAAGGGAAAAAAAATGAGTTGTTTTACTCATATAATAGGAATCTTATACTCTCATCTAATTTAGTGAGAGCCTTGTGAGAGTTTCAATATTTCATACTAATTTTTTTGATTTTCTTAATTTTAAACAATTAAGAAATCTCCATTCGATAGCTTTTATTCGATAATCCCACATCAGAAAAAGAAAAAAAAAAAGAGTTATTTTACTTATAGAAATCGAATCTTATACACCCCAATATTGTAGTGTTGTACATGTTTCAATTCAGTAAAGTTTAAATTTTAAAAGTTTTAATTAATTAATTAATTAATTATGACCTAACTGATTTGACTAAATCATTTTTGATTTGACTGATTTGTTGGTTTAATCGTGATTTTAGCGCTTTTATCAAAATATATTGATAGATCTATTTGATTCGAAATAAACTAAAGATTGATCTAATTAAAGATTGAAAGACTAAGATTGCTTAATTAGAAATAAACTTTCCGTCCAAATAATTGTTAACTTATTTTGGCCCCGTTTGGTGTAGCTGTTAAAACAGCTTATAGATTATAGCTTAATAGATTATAGATTATGACTTTAATCAGAAGTTGTTATTCTGTTTGGTGTAACTATTGGATTATAGATTTAAGTTGCTGAGTAGTGTTTGTTAAATAAGCTGTGAAATAGCTTTTTCAATTAATTTTTATTCTTTGTTTGTCTACATTTCTCATAAAAAATAATAATAATAATCTATAGTCCATTTGAGTCTTTTTCTATTTTTAAAAAAATAAAAAATAAAAAAAATTAAGAGTATAACCATAAATTAAAATGTCCACAGCAGAAGCTGATAATCAGAAGCAAGGGGTGAGCAGCTTCTCAGAATCAGTTTTTTTGAGTTAAAATAAGCTGTTAGAATCAGAAGCTGTTTGAAATAAGTTTAACCAAACAGTCCAAAATAACTTTTTCAAAGCTAAAAGCCATAAGTTGGCTCTGAAAAGCTGAAACAAACACCCCCTTTATAATCCTACATCGAAAAAAGAAGAGGAAAAAAAAATAAGTTGTTTTACTTATATAAAGTGAATCTTAATAGTGTAGTATTGTATATATTTTAATTCAAAGCATTTTAAATTTTAAAATTAAAATAACATTTAAAAGTTTTAATTAATTAACTTTTGTATAAGTTGGTTGGTCATTTGACCTAATAGATTAGGCTGAACCGTTTTGGGTTTAATCGATTCGCCGATTTAATAGTGATTTCTCATACTGATTTTATTAATTTTAAACAATTTAAAAAAAATTCATTGGTTAACTTTCATTTAACCATATAAAAATAAAATTCTAATTAGTTAATGATTTATTTTATAATCTCACATCAGTAGAAGAAAAAAAAGCAAAGTTTGTTTTACTATCTAACTATATCTATCTACATCTATACTATATATTAAGCAAAATGAAATTTTTAACCCCCAAGGCCTGTGAGAGCTTCAATATCCCAATCTGAATTTTCTATAATTTTTATTTTTTATTTTAAAAAAACTGCATTTATTGATTTGATCAAAATCTCCTGATCAGCATTTATTAACTTTTTTCAATTCACATGTCTTTCCACCTGAGTGCATTTATTGATTTAGTCAAAATTCTCTCATACAAATAATTATAGATACAATCCGTGTATAGTTACTGCAGTACCATTTTCAACTTCTCCCATACACTATGGTTAGTGATAAGATTGTTAAATTATTTTTATAAAAAATCTTGAAAAACATAATTTATATATTAAAAAAAATCTAAACACAAATATAAATATCTATAATTATCTCGTGCATAGCACGGGTGATAGACTAGTCTATACTATATATTAAGCAAAAGGGAGTTTTTAACCCCAAGCCTTGTGGGAACTCCAATCTCCCAATCTAAATTTTCTAATTTTTTGATTTAAAAAAAAAAACTTAGCATTTATTAACTTCTCCCAACTGTCAAGTCTTACCCTCATAATAACACTTTAATGCATTAAAAACAACCATAAAAAAAATTCTTTGAAATCCAACACATAAATTCCTTGAAAAGTCCCAACGCATATGATTATTATCCCTAATAATAATACTTTAATGCATTAAGAACAAGCATAAAAAAAAATTTCTTAAAAAATCCAACACATATGATTATTATTAAAATATTAAACTTTAATATAATATATAAAAAAAAAAAAAGACATTTAATTCCTTGAAAAGTGCAACACATATGATTATTATCAAAATATTAAACTTTAATATAATATAAAAAAAGAAAAAAAGAAGACATTTAAAATATGTATATTTAAAAATTACAATTCACATATATAGATAATTGTAAATATAATCTGTGCATAGCACGGGTGATATGCTAGTATTATATAAGGAAAATGAGATTTTTAGGGAAAAATCTTCTAGGAGCTCCAAAGCTTTATTATAAAATTATTGAATTTTTTTAATTTTAAACAATTAAAAAAATTCATGTTAGCTAATTTCCATTTACCTTTCATTTTACAATCTTACATTGAAAAAATAAAGAAAAAGTGAATTATTTCACTTATATAAAGTAAATCTTATACTCTTATTTATATAAGTAAAATGTGATTTTTAGTGAGAAATCTTATGATCAATATCTCATACTCATTTTTTTTTCTCTTAATTTTAAACAATTAAGAAAATCCCCGTTAGTTGGCTTCCAGTTAACTTTTATTTTACAATCTCACATAAACGTTTTGATTTAAAAAATAATTTTGTATGCGATTTTGAAACTCTCATAATATTTAACTTTAAAATAATAAAAAGAAAGAAAAGTGAGTTGTTTCACTTATATAAAGTGAATCTTATAAATGGAGTTTTAAGGGATAAGCTTTCTAGAAGCTCCAAATCCTTATTCTAAAATTATTAAATTTTCTTAATTTTAAACAATTAAGAAATTTCCATTGGCTACCTTCTATTTACTTTTTGTTTTACAATCCCAAATCGAAAAAAAAGAAGAAAAAAGTGAATTATTTCATTTACATAAAGTGAATCTTATACTCCAATTTATATAAATTATTGAAATTTCTTAATTTTAAACAATTAAGAAAATCCTTATTGGTTAGTTTTCATTTAACTTTTATTTTACAATCTTGCATTGGGAAAAGAAGGAAACAGTGAATTATTTCACTTATATAAAGTGAATCTTATACTCTCATTTATATAAGTAAAAAAAGATTTTTAGTGAGAAGCCCTATAATCAATACTATTTTTTTTTTCTTAAACAATTAAGAAAATCTCTATTAGTTAGTTCCATTTAACTTTTATTTTACAATCCCACATAGACGTTTTGATTTTAAAAATAATTTTGTATGAGATTTTGAAACTTTTATAATATTTAACTTTAAAATAATTATAATTTCACATCAAGAAAAGAAAGAAAAAGTGAGTTGTTTCACTTATATAAAGTGAATCTTATACTCTCATTTAATATTATAGTATTATGTATGTTTCAGTTCAAAATGGTTTAAATTTTAAAATAAATTTAAATGTTTTAATTAATTAATTTTGTTATAAATTGGTTGGTCTTTTGACTTAGCCAATTAGGTAAAATCATGTTTAGTTTAACTGTTTCACTGGTTTAACCACAGTTTTAACTATTTTATCAAAATATATTGTTTAGATTTATTTGATTTGAAATAAACAAAGATTGACCTTATTAAAAGTTGAACGACTGAGATTGCATGATTAAAAATGAACTTTCCGTTCAAATAACTATTAACTTTTATTTTACAATTTCACATCAAGAAAAGGAGAAAAAAAAATGAGTTATTTCACTATATAAACCTTATGCTCCCATTTAATATTGTAACATTGTGTATGTTTTAGTTCAAGACAGTTTAAATCTTAAAATTAAAATAAAATTTAAAAGTTTTAATTAATTAATTTTTGTATAAGTTGGTTGGTCCTTTGACCTAGCTGATAGGATGAACCGTTTTCAGTTTAACTAATTCACTGGTTTAGCTGCGATTTTAGCGGTTTTGTCAAAATATGTTGGTTAAATTTGTTTAATTCGAAACAAATTAAAGATTAACTTAATTAAAAATTAAACGGTTAAAATTGCTTGATTTAAAATAACTTCTCGCTCAAATAATTGTTAACTTTTAAATTATTAAGAAAATCCTCATTGACTAGCTTTTATTTAACTTTTATTTTATAATCCCACATTGAAAAAAGATGAAAAAAATAAATTGTTTCACTTACATAAATTGAATCTTATACTTCCATTTATATAAGCAAAATGAAATTTTTAGTGAAAAACCTTATGATCAATATCTCATACTAATTTTTTTGATTTTCTTAATTTTGCACAATTAAGAAAATCCCGATTGGCTAGTTTCCATTTAACTTTTATTTTACAATCCCACATAGAGGTTTTTATTTTAAAAATAATTTTGTATAGGATTTTGAAACTCTCATAATATCTCTCATTAAAAGTATTCTTTTATAAAATATATCGATATATCGATAATCTCAATGTCATTCTTACTACTCCTTAATATAAAAATTATGAGATAGATTATTATAACTTAAATTTATATTGTGCCGATTTTAAATTTAAATTAATAAATTGCTTTCCATATTTAGTAACAATTTTTTATATAAAAAAAATGTAAATAGAGTCAAATTTTAATAATTTAATAATGTAGCTTAAAAAAAAACATATATATACAATTCGGGCAATTCGGTTTAACTTGGGCCGGGCTTGGGCAATAACCTTGGGTTACAATTTGGGCTTGGGCGGGCTTGGGTAAATCTCAGCACAACTTGGGCTGGGCTTGGATAACCTCCCAACCCGACTGAACCTCCCGAGTTACACCCCTACGTAATACGCACCGTAATAAAAAATAATTTAAATTTAAATTTGAAAATAAATATTGTTAAAAAAATAATTTAAAAATATACATGAAAAACAATTTAGAATTAAATAAATTTGAAATGTTTTCATCATAATTATATCTAAGCCTTTTTTTTTTCTTTTTTTTTTTTTGTGTGTGTGCCATGTCATTAAGAATATCTTCTATGTATTAAATAACAAAACATATGTTACAAGGCCATTGGTAAAAATTTAAGGAAACTAATAAGATAAATTATAAATTTAAATATATTTTGTTCTTGAAATTTCTTAATTGTAATTATCTTTATATCAAAGTTCATTTGATGCCAAAGCTAATCACATGTGTCAAATTATTAGTTACTTTTTGTTTAATTTTTTTTTAAACCTAACCAAAATTTTATTTATAAATCCATTTTAGAGTTGTTGTAACCCATGAGGTCCACAAAGGATTATTATAGCCTGATTAGTTCTATGTATTTATCTTTTTATTCCATGAGATCATTTTTCCTAATTTTATATTTTTTAATGGACTATTATGCCCTTATCTATAGTGCTGATACATATAATAGAGATAGATGTTTCCTTTTCTTTTCTTTTCTTTTTTTGTTCATTTTATTTTGGTAGTTTTTTGTATTCATGCTTTGATCATGATTCTATTTCAATTGGATACGTTTCAATTTTGCTGGCTCGTTTGAAGGCTTCGATGTGCTAGGGTTTCATTGTTGCTGATGTGGTAGGGTTCAGTAATTTGGGAGTGAAGACGACGGCTCGAACGGTGTTCAGTTGTGACATTGTTTGGAGTATAACTAGGTGAAATAAGTCGTTTTCGAGGTAGAGGATGAGTGCATGATTACATGATTAAGGTTGGTATCATTTTGGTTATGAATGCATGTTCAATTTATGTTTTGATTTATGTGATGGATTGGATGCTCTGTTTTTTGATTTATGAAGATTGGATGCTATGTTTGTTGAATTATATGCATTTTACATGGCTCTGTGATGGGGAGGTAATTCAGATTATATGAACAATGTGGATGTTCACATCTTATTTGTAATGATAGTGGTGATATTTTGAGTTTGGTTTTAACAGTGTAAAATGTACATATATGCATATACTTTGTATGTTCATTTTATGTTATGTTTTGATTTATGTGGTAATGCAAGTGTTTGTTTGATGAGTTTTTGATGTTTGCTTAATGATGCTCTGTGTGGGTGAGGTAATTCAGAGTATCTAAAATAATGTGAATGTTCATATCTTATTAATATGAAGTTATGGAATGTTGTTTGCATGTTGTGTACTGTTGCCTTATTCTGGTGGTGTGATTTTGATCTTGTAAATATTTTATGCTGCGTAAGGATGGTGGTGATAGTTTTCATTATGAATTTAGCAGTAGAACTGTACACATAGGCATTTACTTTTGCATAATGTGAATTTTCATATAGTATGGATTATTGTATGTGTTGTTGTTCATATGGTTGTCACGTGGTTTTGACTGTTGTATTATTGTGTTGTTATAGGAGATAGATACCTTTATGATGTTGGTGTGCACATATGGTTGCAGTATAATTGTAATAAATGTGGTTCCGTGCATTGTGTTATTTGTGTTTGGTGGAGTGTTTGTGTGAAAAATGGGTGAGTTGTTTGCTTGTTCTATTTCATTGTTCTGTCGGCTACCTGGGATTAATAGGTGTGATTTGGGCAGTGACGAAGAAATTCAGAACATGTTATTGCTTGCAAATCAATGGAGGTACATGTAAAGGTTGTCGTTGATTTGAAAAGTGATATTAGTCAGTCGAGTAGCTCTGGGTTGTTGCGTGTGGAGAGTGTGGGAGAAATCGATACACTCCGGAGATTTTGCCATCATAAGGAGAAGGTGTTACTATTAGCCCCTTGGGCAAATGGTATTACGAATGTGGGATAGACGTTTGTAGAAGGTGCACAAGAATTTTATGATTTTTTATGCAAATATACAATCCAATACAGGTTCTAGTTTGAGTATGTCAAGAACAAGACAACAAGGGTTACAGCAGTGTGTGCAATGCGTGAGGAAAAAGGTTGCTTGTGGACTATACATTGTAAAGCACAGCGAGCAAATGGATTTTTCTACATCAATAGATTCAGTGATGTGCATAGCTGTGGTACAGATGTCTAGACGTCGAAGAATCCAAGAGTTAGTTCTAATTTGGTGTCAAGTACTATATCTCAAATTGTGAGGGACAAGCCGTTGACTCGCCCGTGTGAGGTGGTGAGTATTTTGAAGAGGGATTATGGGCTGGATGTAAGTTACCACGTGGTATGGTTGGGCATAGAGAAAGCAAAGGTAGTCATTCATGGAGATCACTCATTGTCGTTTGACCAGTAACGGCGGTGTTCGGATGCTATGATGCGTTACAATTCAGGGAGTTATGTCAATATTAACTACGACGTGAGTAGTCAACAATTTGGTCATTTTTCTGTATCATTCGTTATATGTATTTCTAGGTACAATTTTTGTCAGCCTTTGTTATTCCTTGATGGAACGTTCCTCAAAAGAAAGTACAAAAGTTAGCTACTTGCGGCAACGCAAAAGATGGAAACAATGGTTAGTATTTTTTTGTATCTGTGTGTGTCCATGTAAATATTCACATTGAGTGGTGTACTGTGGATATCTGCCTTACCATTTCACAGTGTAAATATTCACAACCCCTACCGGTTTTCTAGTGTTTTTGTAAACTACTTGTGTTTATATTCACATTGGAATATTGTGATCAGTTGTTTAATGTTGTTATCTTGTTGGTCTATTCCCTGTTGCATTTGTGATTGTTGATTCAGAGACCACGACCAATTGGTTGTGATTCTTGCATGAACTTGGGAAGGTTGTTGATGGTAAGCATCAGATTATTTTTATTTCTAACTGTAAGTCTTGGTCTGTTAGAAGAGATGTCGAAGGTGTTCCCATCAGCTCACCACGAATATTGCTTACAACACTTGAAAAGCAATTTAAGAGACCGGATAAAGGGGATTAATAATGGATTTAAGGACCACCTGGTTAGTAGTTTGGGTAACTGCACTTATGAGCCTACTGTGGTGAGGTTCCATAAAAAGCTTAAAAAATTTAAAAAGGAGGTTAAGCAATGAGCACATAGTTTTCTCAAGGAATCGGCACCTGAGTACTAGGCAAATTCATACTTTAGGTAATAGTAGTTTCCTGATATATTCCATTTGTCAAGTTTAAAATGGTAACTTGTAAGAATTTCAGTCATGTTTTGTAGCGATGTGAAATTTCATATTCAGTTTCGAAGAAATTAACTTAAGTGTTGTACAATGTTGTGATATTGGGCAGGGGCGTGCGTTATGAGGAGATGGCATCTAATGAGGCGGAGTTATTTAATAATTGGATTAAAGAAGCACGTAATCTTCCTATTACTCGGTTGGTGGTCATAATTCGTACTCAGTTGATGCGGCAACTATCGGCACGACGTGACCAAGCAAACAAGTGGAAGGAAACAATTTGTCCTGCATTCGAAACTATGCTTCTTGATTTATTCAATGACAGTAGGTCTTGGCAAGTTAGCAAAGCCAATGAAGATGTATTTGAGGTTCATTCAATACCATCTGTTACAATTGATATTGCAAGGCATACGTGTTCTTGCTTCCAATGGCAAATCAATAGATTCCCATGTGACCATGTTGTTATTGCTATTCAGAAAAGCTAGTACAATCTCAATGATTGTGTGGAACATTACTTTCATGTAGAGGCGTATCATGCAACCTATTCGGGTATTGTATTCCCCATACCGTAAGTGGAAAAGCCGCATTTTGATCCCACAGACTTTACCATATACCCACCAACTGTGAAAAGACCACCCGGTAGGCCGAAGAAAAATGAAATCCCATCAAGGGGTGAGAAGATGAAACAAATAAGGTGCCGGAGATGTGATAAGTTGGGAAGTCACAATTGGAAATCATGCAAAGAGCCGATATAGGGTGTACAATTTTCATTTCAACATTGTGTTTTACATGAGATTCTTTTATTGATATTTGAAATAAAATTGAGTTGTGTTGGCAAACATTGTGTTGAAAAAAGATTACATTATGTTGGCAAACATAAAATTTGATTTGTATTGTCTATATTTCGTTTTCTTGTATGTTTTTAGAATGAGGGTGTAAACAAGGGGGGACATTGTTTGTTTTTATTTTTTGGTGGTAAACTGACATTTGTTACATAATGTGAACATTCACACTTGTGTAAAAAATTCACATTATGTCAATACTCGTATCTGGGTTGAACTTTTCACATTATTGATGTGAGTGTTGACATGGATATAATTAGGGACATGAACTTTCACATGCAAACAGTTTGACATGATGTGAACATTTACAATTGTTGTGAATAAGAATAGATGTGAATATTCACACATGTGTCTGTCCTTCGTAATGATGTCGTGTAGACAATGTGAACATTCCTGCACACAATATGTGTATTATAGACCAATGTGGTTCAAACAATTGCATAAATTAACAGAACAACACCAAATGTAGATCAAAATGCATAAGTGGCATATCGGAACATTAATAGATGTCATATCGCTGATTTAAAATCAATTTTTATTTGTCAAAATGTCAAATCAATTCATATTAACATTCGCATCGAGCATTGGTTAGTTTGTAAGTGGACACCCCCCACTTATAAATTTTCATGGTGCTCTGTTTTTCTATAATTCAAAAAACCGTGTACTAATAAGTCTCATACGTCACACCATTCAGAACGTGCGAGGCTACCAACAATTTCTTCATGGTATATGTGTGCTTGCATGATGTAACAAACTGCAGGCCTGCAGTCCACCCTATAAACGCAAAATGATTATAATTAGCACTTGACATTTATGTTTACATAATGGTTGTGAAGGATTTGTACAAAATATTGTGAGGCTTACGAGGTGTCAGCTTGCTGAGGACAGACATCAACTAATATGATTTGTTATGACGGATCTTGGCCTGCAAATTTAGTCCATAGCGGTGATGCCTGGCCAATAACGCACACAACATTCTCGATGTAGTTCCTTTCTATGAGGAATTTCCCGTTAGGCACCAACAAACATATGTGTGTGTACATTCATTTTGGAATTTAACACATCACAACAATTCATATTTGTATACAGTAAGAGTCACTTACAACTTGCTATGCTTGGTCGACATGCGAGTCGTGTATGCCGAGCCTTGGTTGCAATGAGTTATAATGCCTGCACAGATTGTCTTTAGAATCATATACAACGATCACCCAGTGGAAGTCATGGTGCAATGGGAATGGTAGGTATCTCTTCCCTTAGTAGTCTTTCATATATGCATCAATATGTTTACTTCTTTTGTGATAAGGGTACTCTCGTATCACTTTCTGCACACATTGGACATTCAATCATGTAACGGTCACATTAATGGACTGTGAAGATTCACCTTCACATTAAAAAAAATAAAAAATAGAATGTTAGAGATGTTACCAAACACATGCTCGTAATGATGAATGAGGCTTCCTCTGAAGTTGGGTTGACCACTTCTTGTTGTTTATGTAGTAGTTCGACATATGTATCTATCACTTGCACAAACATATGGTCGTATTATATTATTTGTGGTGGGTGAACAGTGTGTGTATGTCTATGTGTGGCTGTCTATGTGTCTATGTGTGAACAATGAATAATATTGGTAATGGCATACATTGCTGTGTATCGATTCCTTCTTAATAAGGTACATGATGTCATCAAAATACACGTATCTAGACTTTGAGTCTCCTTTCCACATAAGCAACCTGTGCATTTTTAGTAAACCAATGTGAATATTAACATTGCACACAAGTAAACTAAACCAAATCAATAAGTACAGTTGTGAATATTCACATTTATAAAAGGTGAATGTTCACATTAAGTGTTCATACAGTCACTTACTCACCACTTCCACTCTTCTGTAAAGTCTGGATTTTTTGCTTGTCGTGTTTGGACATCATGCTCCAAACCTTGAACTTGTTAGTCAATGTCAATAATTTTTTTGGGTGCTTCGCCGATGGATGTTTGTTCACATCTTGAACTATGTGGATTGTATGGGGGTGGTTTGGACCTCGATCATGCTCTTTGTTTTAGCGAGATAGGTCTGGAAATTAGAAGTCATGCAAGCAATGCTCTTTCTGATTTCTCTCTTTGATACGTTTCACCCTAGAAGGTGGGCTGAGATTGTGTTGCATTAGGGTGGGGGGTTGCTTACTGAGGTTGTCATGATGCTTCTACGCTTCGGCTTGTGTGACAATGTGGACAGACTGATCATCGAAAAGGTCTTGAAAAACTATTTTCTTTCATTCTAAGTCGATGACCAACTACGTTAAGCGCACAATTTCTGCATCCTTTTGCTCCATGCAGTTTTTTATTTTAGTGTTCATGTTAGCTCGCTGGCATTAACCTGAAATGAAAAAGTCATTTTAGTTAATGTACATATTTGGGTGGTGTCATGATGTGAATGTTTTGAACAACATTTGAAGGTCATACCTCATTAAAACCAAGATTAGCCAATGACGTGGATTTTATCTTCTTGTGTAAAGCAGTCAAGTCCCACTTGACACAACGAGGAATAGCATTAGGCTTGTGGAGTTGTAGGATGGTTGTGTGTTCACACAACCAGTACTTCAACAAACAACAAGACATGTTATTTTTCCATTTCAGAACAATCTTAACAGATGTAAACATTCACAACAGTGCCACAGATGTGAATGTGAACATTCACAACAGTGGCACATATGTGAATGTTCACAGTTGGCAGAGATAAACAACATTAAAGAACATGTGAATGTTAATATTTGAGAACATGGGTACTTACTATCAATAACATTACACAACCGGTGACTTTTGCTGGCTTTTTGTTGTTTTGGGAAATGAAAGATGTCAGCGTTGTTCTAATTAGTTTGGCCCAATCATATTCTTACATGTTTTCCAATGGGACCATATGTGCATAGTAGCCCCATCCTATTATCTCACCGCTTGTCAAGAAAAAAAGTTTCTGGCATGCTTACATGCAGACTAAGCGCACGACTTCTTCGTTGTCATCTTTCTTCTTGTCATTCAATGTCTCGGTCAAAAGGGTGTGTATCCATTTTAAAGTCAACCGGCTAACATTTTTGCACCTTTTGTTTATAATGCTAGTCTTTGATTTCGCACCATATGATATGTCCATTGGTTTGGTGCCACAGTTCATACCAAAAATCAACTTAATGTCGTTGTCGTGTATGTTCATCTTCTTCTCTCCAATGTAAAAGGCATCTTTTGATGCCTTGTATAACTGTAGGACATGCACCACAACATCATCGTACTTCATGCATTTGTCAAGCTTGATTTCACCGGTTCTCAATGCATCTAATAAATGCCAGAAAGGTGTTTGTCGCAAGCAGCTGAGCTGTACTTGTGTGAATTTAGTGCTTTTTATTAATTTCACCCGCCCGACCATGTTAGATCTGTAGTCGACACGGCACATGTCAACATTGTTGCTAGTATTTGCATGTGGGCTTTCTTCCTTAACATGATATTCATCTCTTTTTTTGCTTTGAGGTTTTTTTCTATGCAATGTTTGCGAAATAGAGCAAAAAATTTAAGACAAGACTCATGCGATTAGAATAGGTAACAAACGGTATATGTTGCCAACGACATCAGTTCTATGAACATTCAACATAATGATGTGAACAGTGACGGTGGATGTGAACATTCACAACAGTGGCACAAATGTGAATGTCCACAGTTGTGTCTATGGATGGATGTGAATATCCACATTTGTCCATGGATGTGGATGTTCACTGTGTTAGCATAAACACAGTGTGCACAGTGCGTGTGTAAAGATCAATGTGTGTTGGTACAACCATAAACAACATTCAAGAACATGCGAAAATCATGCAATGTCGATGTTATAGTTCAACCTCAAAATTAAAATACAGTTTCAAACATGAAATAACAAAAGTGATACGTTTCCTCTAAACACAGTGATGAATGTTCACAAAATGTCTAATCAATTTACACATGTTATTAATGTTCACAACATAATTATATATAACAATAACATCTGACACAAGTAAGTTGAACCGTGATTCTTTGTTTTCATGTAAATGTTCACTAGTGTTAACGACAACAATATTAGGGGGAAGAACAGTAACAATATGAAATTACATACATTATATGAATAGAAATAGGGGTATATGTGGAAGTTCATATTGATGCAATTTCAATAGGACATTCACATGATCAAAAAATACAACAACAACAAAAAAAACATCTGCAACAATTGGCTTGGCTCAACATATTGACTAGGACATTCAATTTGAATAGGCATTCACATGAACTTCCACATTTGTCAAATGTGAACCCAACATATCAAATTATGTTGTGAACATCCACACTTGTAATTTAGATGACAATACGCATACTTATTACAATCATGCAATATCGATGTTACAATTCAACGTCCAAATTGAAATATACTTTGAAACATTAATGTTGACATGAAAATAACAAAAGTGATATGCTTGCCCTAAACATAGTGGTAAATGTTCACAGAGTGTGTGATCAATTTACAAATATTATGAATGTTTATAACATAATTATATATAACAACATTCGAAACAAGCAAGTTAGACCATGATTCTTTGTTTTCACGTGAATATTCACTAGTATCAACAACAACAATATTAGGGGCAAGAATAGTCTGAATGTTCACATATGAGTATTATACAATAAGAACACAGTGGAAACAATTGTGTTGGTCCACATATTTTTTCCCCATGTGAATGTTCACTATTATTAACATACAAGCTGTTACTGCAATTTTTTTTGGGGCTGAGGGTTTCACATTCAACGACTATTAGTGTTAATAACAACAATTGAACAATAAGGGGAATAACAACAATAGTATGAACTTCACATATTATACAAATAGGATCAATAAATTTGACTGAAAGTTGAAATTATAAATAAATAAATAAAAACAGAAGGTTACAGTTTGTATATAAGATTTGTGATGAACACTTACGTTTCTTAACCATTTTTTATGATTTGGGTTGCCGCAAATGAGACAATGAGATGGTGTTGATTTTGGTGAAACGACACAAACAATGGGTAATAACGGCAACATGATGATGGGATTCGTGGCGTTTTTGACGATTGGGTTTCCATTGATGTGACAATGAGTCGATGTAACGATGGAAATTTTTGGCGAATCAACAGTAATCACCACGCAGTGATGACGGGCTTCACAGTGCTTTTGAGGATTGCGTTGCCACAGATGCAACGATGAGAAGATGTGACGATGTCGGTTTTTGGTGAACCAACTGTGATTATGATGAAGAGCGGCGCAGAGATAGCGGGCTTTACGATGTGAGGATGAGACGATGGGAGAGATGGAATATTGGGGATTGATGACCTAGGGTTTGGGATTTTGGAAGGAAGCGATATATTCGGTGAGATAGTCGTTAATGAGTAACTGATTCTATGTTTCAATTCAAACATATAGACACGCGCGAGAAGCTAGAGGGGTTTTTTGGTCCTATTACACTGAATGAGACCTAATGGGATAATAAAAAAGGGTTTGGGTTTTATGGTGTAAAACTCTTAGGAAGGAGATTTATCAAAAAAGCTCCCTTTTTAAAATGGGAAAAAAAAAATTAGAGAATGAAATTAAAAATAAATAAATAAAACAAATCAAAAGGTGTGCCCCCTTTCTAACCATATTTGACCTTTTTTTTTTTTAGTTGTCATTTTTCACTCAATTTGCTACTTCCACTACATTCATTCACAGTTCACAAATTGATTTTGTAGCAAATTTATATATTGTCATTGTTGAAAATAATATAACACGATTCATAATGGAGTGAGACGAAATAAGCATCAAGTTATACCAAAAGAAAACCTAAGATAATAATTTTAGTAAAAATCACCTTTCATAGTTTTGTTTTCCAGAGTCATTCCTAAGAAAGTATGTAGGTTATCTCGACTGAATACATTATCCTTACTATAGTGATTCATCCTATAAAAAAAAAATTAAATATAAATATCAGATATTAAGTGCGATGAAATATTTTAAATGATAGGAAGAAGATGGTGATTTGTAAAGAAAAATAGTGTAAACTTGCTGAGTGTTACATAGAGTTAATAATGAGATAATAATGGTGGAAAATAAATGTAGAGAAAAATAATAGAAAGGGAATAGAGACAATAATGGTAAAAAAAACAATGAAAACAGTGGTAGATAATAATGGTGTAAACTAGCTGAGTATTACTAAAAATTAACAATAAGATAATCATGGTGAAAAATAAAGGTACAGAAAAATAGTGAAAAGGGATTAGAGGTAATAATGGTGCAAAACAGTGAAAATAAAGATAAATAATAATGGTGAAGAATAATCTATAAAGTTTCATTTGAAGATAGATATCAAGCACTTTAGAAGGTGGAAAATTTTAGTTCGGTGAAGATGGTGAAGAATTCAGTTTAGTGTCAATAATAATGGTTAAGTATGATCTATAAAGTTTCAATTTTATTAAGGGGCTTCTCTCCACTGGACCATACTGTTGGGACTATGGGGCTCATCATGGGTTCTGTTTCGATGATCTGAACCATTCAATGTGTAGAGCTCGTAAAATATTTCATCCCTACAAAAAATCACATTGATTGGAACACATTTTTGTCGTTGATAAATATGATTTTAAAAATAAATTGTTATCAAAAATATGTTCTGATCAAGGGCTTATTGATATCCGATCAATGTGATTTTTGCAGAGATGAAATACTCAATGAGTTCTACATATTAAAAGGTTCGGATTATCGAAATAGGACTCGTGATGGGCTCTACGGGTCCTGTAACGCCCTCAAAATATTAAAACAGAAAGAAAAGAACTAGATTAACCCAACGCACAAACTTACCTTGATGGACCAACTCCTTCAATTAAAATTTCATTTCAGGAGAGAGATTTAACAAAAGAAATGTTCACATGCGATACACTTTCATCCTACTCCTAAAGATGAATCCGTAGCACGTGCAACAATAGGAAGAGAAGAAAATAAAACAATAAAGTAAATGCCCTGAGACCACACATTCTAAGGCTTAAATCTAGTTACAAAAATGGTTATCAACCAACACATAAAACCCTTGGCTTGCATTAACATCACACAAAAAGGGAGAGCCTCTTGCTCTTAACACATTTCCATGCCTTCAATTAGGTAGAGCCACTGCATCTTTTCCTGCGAAATTTCACTAAGGGTGAGCACAAGGCCCAGTAAAGATATCTTCACAAAGTATATACGTTTAAAAGCAATCTCATAAAATCATATGAATGTAGTGCTGTTCCATTTTCAATTGTTAAAGTTTTGTATCTCTTTTGAAACCCAAGTATGAGTTCATTTCAAGGCTTAGTTTCTTCATAAAAACCAAGGTTTAAACAGTGGGGTAGTAAATATGACTTTGGTAATTCCCCAGGGCTAGTATCTACATGTAGGTGTATCAAGCACTATCCAAAATCCTACCTTACCAGCTACTAATTGGAGGGCTTAGGCACCCTCACGCACGTGTTTATGGTCTTACACTAAAGACACTCAGGCCAACTTAATTTCCAATCTACACCCCTAACCGGACTTACCAAATGTATTTACCCCGAATGTTTTCATCAATAACAATTGTATTTCTTAAAATCAAGGATTTATTTCAAAGTTATGATTGCAGGTGAACAAAGTTCAAATAATGCAAATGAATCAATGAGAATATGCTATATATATAATTATCTCCTTTACGCAAGGTTACCAACATCTCTCACATTTGTTCAAGTATAATTCCCATGATTCAAATTTTTCAAAATCATAGCATAATACAAATACATGTGACATATGAGATTCCTACATATTCACAATCAATATCTATCATTAAATTTTTTTTCAATGTGCTAATATGCACATCTCATGTTTCCATAATTAATCAACCAAAATTCTCTTTTCCTTTCATGCATGCCTTAACAATGTAATAACCCAGAAGGTTTTCTTAATATTCTCAAGAGATTCATCTTCAATTTTATAAATGTCACATCAATTTCGTTTTTCTCCAAATTTTCGCAAAAGCTAGGGTTTTATCAAAATAGGGTTTTTCTTTTATTTACAAAACACTACAAACACTAACCCCAAATAGTTTATAGTAAACACAAAATAATTTGTCTTGGACCACATCATGAGAGAGAGTACATTTCTCAAATTTTCTTCTAGATTCAACATCAAAAATCCAATCTACCCTAGAAAGGATAATGAAAAAAATAAGATGTGCTAGGAAACATATATCTCACTCAAAGAATATCCCTACCTTTAAAAGCTTGAGATGAGAGGGTGAAAAGTTCCAAAACCAACGGTGTTAAAATTCAATCTCTACCGTACAGCACATAACCCTTGACGAGCTCTCCAAAATTAAAGAAGGCACCAAGGTTGAAATCTCAAAGAATAGTGAGAGATCAAAGAATAAATAAGGTGGGTTGGAGGGTTTCTAGAGAGAGAGATGAGAGAAAAGAAGAGGAGAGTTAATGTAGAGAGAGAGAGAGAGAGAGAGAGAGAGAGAGAGAGACTAAATTGAAAAGTGATGGAAAGTGGCTAGGCTCAACTTTTGAAGTGATTTGACTCAAATTTCTGAGTTGACAATCGACAGACTGCTCGAGCGACTAATTGTGCGCTTAAGCAAATAGCTAAATTTGAATTGCTTAAGCGATGAAATTTGTGCTCCAAAAACACCCATAGAAGTGTAAAAATTGCCCGCCGCCGGTGGGAGGCTCGAAGCCCACCCGCAGCCCAGGGTGGGACTTACTTGGTTAGGCCCGATTAGGCCCAAGCCCAGCTCGGGACCCTGAGCCTGGGCCTAGACTGTCATTTTGAAGCCTAGCCCGGCCCATTGGCCCACTTAAGGCCCATTCAAAGATTGCCAGAGTCCCAGTATCATTTTTAGTGGAAAATAATAAAATTTTGGTAGAAAAAATTAAAAAAAAAAACAAAAAAAAAAATGTTCAGGCCCTTGCAAGCCCAACCTTAGGCCTGGGCCTAATTTTCTGGCTCATGGGCCAGCCTAGCCTAAGTTTTGGCGAGAGCCCGGAAGGCCCAACATGGGCTGGGCCGGGCCGGGCCAAATTTACACCCCTAAACACTCATTTCCAGAATCTCCACACCCCTCTATAAAAGACCGCTCGAGCGATGAATTCATGCTCTTAGAAGTTCAGACTGCAAATCAAAGTGCTGGGAGATCGGATTCACCGCTCGAGCGATCTCAACCAGAATAAGAAACCGGAAACTACCATGACATCAACCAACCTCCCCAATTCCTCCCCAACACCCAAAAGTGTAAGATGACATATCGAAATACACCAGAATGTACCTAATGTAACAACCCCAAGGGAGAACAGATAACAACACAAACTTCCAAGAGTTAAACAAAGAAGAAGACACACAAGAGACAAAGGTTACCAATAATGTACTGATTAGCTTTAACAGAGTCGGGGCATCACAACCTCCTCACCATAAAAAATTCCGTTCCCAAAATTAAATCAATCTCTTTTGCAAAGACAAGTTTAAACTCAACAATACCAAGACACAAGATTTATGCCACAATTAACAATGTGATCACTTGGTGCATCTTTCAACAATGTGATGATTTCATTAACATTCAAAGTGTTTTATCAAGTCCATACTTTTTCCAAATCACATGGAATTCAAAAAGTTGTAATTAGCATTGAAAAGTTCAATTCTCTAAACAACATCAAAATATACAAGATAAATCTTATTGTCTTGATCCGGGCATAGGGTTATAATTTCATTAACATTCAATTCTCTCAACACTCCTAAGCTAACTCGGTTTTTATTCTATATTTAGTATTTAATCTAGTTATAACACTATTAAGCTAACACATACTCATTACAATATACAAAATTATTAGACAATTTTAACTAATCATTTACCGAATGTTTACTCATTGATAGATAAATTTTATTGTCTAGATCTGGACATAGGGTTATAACATGACTTACAAGGTATCTAACTCAACTTGGCCTTTGATTATTTTTTTTTTCATACAAAATTATTTCTAAATATTAATTTAATAAATAAAATTTTGTCTAAATTTAAACTTTTAATAAACATGCATAAATATGTACATATTTGTTATTTTCATTATGAAAAAATATTAAAGGCATGTATTTAGCAATTTAAAATATATTTACATAAATAATTTGGTCAAGTAGCTTTTCAATTTGTATTGGTTGACTTAATCCTAACATGGCTCATGATAGTTCAATTATCCCATAGAATTTTAGAAATTTCAAAAATGCTCTTATGCTTTAAGGTCAACTTAAATTTTTCCTACTATATCAATTAATTGTTTTTCTAAACCCTAACATTGTACACAGTAACTCAAGTAACATTTCTAATGTAGTTATTGAAATAAATATAAAATTTAAATCTTTCACTTTATTTCTTTTTTTAGGCCACATTGCGTTAATCCCTAAATTTTGAACATACCTTCAACCATGAAAGCTCACTATTATTACCACAAGAAGTTCTTTCTACAACTAAAATCCACCACAATAATCAAAACTATATATAAAAATTTTAGTCATTTCAATAAAATATAAAAAATAAAGAAAAATAGAGAACATATGGAATAGAAAGTTAGAGATACTAAAAAAAAGTATTTAACAAATTTTGATATGACAAATTATAATTATAAAAATTTTATAGACATAATTAATTATGCTCAATAGAAGGCAATTTTTATAATTTATGCAAATTTATTTTCTTTTAATTCTACCAATTGAATTATGATACATGCATTTTATTATAGAACAAAATACCAATAGATGGTTTAAAGTAATTACTAAAACTTAATCTTATCAATTTATAGTTTTTTCAAATCATTTATAATTAATTTTAATTAAATTTTGAATCATTGTTTAAAACTGTGTATAGCACTGATTTTACGCTTATATATATATATATAACAATTTCGTTACTAGAAAAATAATAATTGCGAACTTTTTTAAGGGTTAGGCAACTGAACTTGATCGTCATGTTCGAACTCGTGAGACTTATCACGGGACTCGTTTTAATAATTTAAATTATTTATTTGTAAATTTTTTTTATGTTTATCATCTATGAAAAAAATTAAGGCGATCTGTTCAGCGTAACATTTTTATTTTATCACGTTTGTTTTTAAAAAAATAAATGACAAGCTTGTTTTTGAAAATAAATTATCTGTTTTTTGGAGATAAACGCAATAAATAGAAAAGATTATGATTATTGAATTGACCAAATTTTTTTCATAAATAATATATGAATTTTATAAAACAAACAATTTGAATTATCAAAACATGACCCATAATGAGATTCACGAACTAAAACATGACAGTCAAGTTTAAATGAAAAATGTTTTGTGGCCCGAAAAACAGTGGCCCTAATGATCTTAATTTCCTTTTTGGGTAAGTTTGTTTTTTTTTCTTTTTTTTTTTTTACCTTTTTTTTTTTTTACTTTATATGGAAATTAGGGCCATTAGGGCCACTAATTTTCAAGCTACCAACTAAACCGAGTTTAAATTTGGACATGAAAAAAATATATATATCTTTAACTTGTATCAAGTTCAATTCTAAGTTTGGATGGAAGGAAATCTTGAGTGAAAATAAGAATCGTGATTCTGAAATTTTTGATTATTTATTTCAAAAAAAATATATTCCCCAATTAAGTATAAATATAATTCATATAAGCAGGGACGAAACCGAGATTTTATTATTGGAGGGGTTAAAAGAAAATAATTTTTTTTCACCATATACACAAAATATACATGTATATATAATATGATATATATAAATTATATATAGATAAAAAAAATTTAAATACCATAGAAACAATTTCTAACAAGATTAAGAAGTTTTTTTGGTATAAAATAGAAAAAGAATTTAAGATGGAAAAAGAATGACATATATATATTTTTTATACTGGGGGCTATTTTATATATAAAATGATATGAAAAATGCTTGGGAGCACTAATTAGTGCTCCCACTAATTAGATGGCAGTGGGTCCCGTCAGAAATGATGTGATGTTTTGGTCTTGAAGTTGTATTTTTTTTTTATTTTTTTAATGCATTAGTGCTATTAGTGGTGGTGTTTTTAGTGGGATGAATCATTATTGAAATGATATATATATTTTCAAAATTCAATGGCAAACAATAATTTTTAGAGAAACAAGGGGGCCATGACCTTCATAATTTTCTTCTAGTTCCGTCCCTGTATATGAGAATCATAATGAAAAATGTTATAGATCTCAAATAAATTAACAAATTTTTTACTAAATCTCTCACATGGGTGTAAACCGTCACATGTGTGATTTGTGTAGATTTCACACTCATATAAGAGATTTGATAAAAAATTTAATGATTTATTTAAAATTTCTAACATAACTCAATCATAATTATGTGGACAATAGAGATGAAAATCATGTTGTATTGATTGCATTTGTGCCGTGTCATTTATGTTTTGTGTCAAAAAATAAAAAGAGCCGCGATTGGTAGCTCGAAATTAGGGGCCCCGAATGCCCCTAATTTCTAAAACGGCGTCGTTTATATATATTTTTTTTATTATTATTTTTTTTTGCGTGAAGAAGACCTGAGGGCGGAGGAGGGGAGGAGGGAGGGAGGAGGAGGAGGAGGGGCCCTAAAAATGGGGTTGGCAGAGGCATTTCATCGGCGGAGGCGATCTGGCGGCGCAGCGATCTGACGCGATCGGGCGGCGATCGACGCTGATCGCGGCCGAGGCGACGCGATCGGCGGCGAGGCGACGATCGGCAGATCTGCTCCCTCTCCCTCTCCCTCTCTCTCTCCTCTCATGTTTCCCGAGAAAGAAGAAGAAAAAAAAAAAAAATTGTGAAACGACGTCGTTTTTTCATTCGGGGAATTCGAGCTGAAGCTCATTCGAGCTCCCAGACATTTCTCAAATAAAAAATAAAAATTAACACCTACTCAAGCCGTTTATTTTCCAGAGGAAACATTTTTCATGTCATTTTAAATACGTGTTTGGTTTGTATTGTGTTAACATATCAATAAAAAAAACTTATGTCTTAATTAAAAATACCAAATATAATAAAAAAAAGGCTACAAAAATTTTACAAGTTAAATTTCATTAAATTAGTCTTTATTGGATGAAATTATTTATAAAAATATTTAATTTCAACTAAATTCAATATATCTAGTTTCAAAAAATTAAACTTATTACTTATTTATTTTTATTTGTTAATTTGACTCAAAAATTTATTTTTTATTCAACTGGATTAGCTAATAACACCCTCAAAGAGACAATATTAAAAGATATAATATTTTTTATTAAACTAATTGTTAGGTTTTTATTCTTGGCAACCCCGTTTGACAAAAACTCTTTTCAGATGTATTTATTTTCGCACTTTTATTTTCAGTGAGGCTATGAGTTTATTAGATGCAAATCCAAACCCGAATCGAGCCATGCAGAGAAGTTTATAATGTTAATACTTTCAAGATTGCCACTTCCCTGATTATTACGGGTCGAGTAACCGGCACCATGCCGGGCAAAATGCAAAATTGCATTCAAAATTGCATGTCTGCCATTGGTCGCTCGAGCCAAGAAGAGCTCGCTCGAGCGAAGGTTTGCTCGCTCGATCCAAGGAGTTCTCGCTCGAGCCAAGGTTTGCGTCCATACAAAAACCTGAAAGAGTGTATTCCTCGCTCGAGCCAAGGATTCGTCGTTCGAGCCAAGGCACTAGTAGAAATCACAAAAAATATACTTCTCGCTCGAGCCAGAAAAGCTTCGCTCGAGCGAACCTCAGAATTCGGATTTCTCAAGGAGTTTGTTTTCTTCCCAATCTAGGATTACTTTTGGTTCTCTATAAATACTTGGTTTTCTCCCAAAACTAAGTGATTGATTCAAGTCCTCCAGATCTTCTTTTTAGTTCTTAAAGGTTTATATCTGGGGATATTTTGTTATTTTCTTTGATATTTTATTGAGTATTCAACTCATGGTTTAAAGAGAGTATATCAAATATTTGTTTGTTATACACAAAAGAGAGAGTTGTTCTTCAGTTGTGGATTCTGAAGAATTCGAGCCTGAAGCTTTGGTGAAATCCGGAGTGGCTCATCAGAAAGACAATTCCGTGGTGAAGATGGGGTTGGAAGAGGCACATAGAGGTTGATTCAATTAGACATTGTGGATTTGCTAGATAATTGAGAGTATACCTGTGTAATTCCTTTAATTCTTCTTAGTGGATTGTCTTGTGGCAGTTGCCCGTGATTTTTTTATCACAGTTGGAGGTGTCCAATTGTGGTTTTTCTACGTAAAAATCGTTGTGTCTCTTTTTCTTGATTGTTTGATTGGGATTATTTTTTACTACTTTTTATTGATACATAATCACAAATCAACATCTAGGGTTTTTAGATTTTTCACTAATTATTTATATCAAATTTGTCTTATGGATATTCCATATACTCATTTAATTATCAAATAATGATTACTGAGAGGGTAATTTATATTCATAAATTGGGCCGAGCTAGGTGTTGGGCCGAGCTAGGTCCAAGAACGGCAGATGGTAAGTACACCGGCCGAAGTGGAGTAGTGCGGATAGTTCGGTTGCCAAACGGGCGTCCGTAGTTCGGTTACGGCTACTGTCAAGATAGTCCGGTCAGCGAATCTAGGTCGGTCAAAGGACATTTCGGAGAACTGACCGGTCTTGGATTGACTCCGGTTGAGACGCCAGTAGTCCGGTTGGGCCACGCCTAGTCGGTTGAGCTCTCTTATGGGTAGCTCGGTGCGGCATGGGAAGCCGAGGTAAGAGAGGTCAATGCAAAGACCCCGGGGTACTTGCCGGTTGTAAGGAGTTCGTCGTAGTAAAAGCCATCTCACTTGGCTTATGCAGTGAGGGGGGTGTTGAAGATAAGCATTATCTTCAATAGTATGAATCCTAGAAGGACTCTACGCATGGAAGAATGTGAGTTCTGGAAGGACTCTTCACATGGAGAAGTTGGAGTCCTACTAGGACTGTGCCACGCGAAACCTATATAAGCTCACCAATGCCACCTTTGCCAAGGTAATACAAATTTTGCTTTCTGAACACAGAGCTTTTGCCTTCTTGTCTTGTTTGCTGACTTAGGCATCGGAGAGGTTTCCGGCACACCCCCGCCGGCCAGCTCACGTTTGTGTTTTCAGGTGGTGGAGCAACGACGTATTGAGGAACGCAGACTTGATCAACAGATTATACGAGAAGGTGAATTTCTTTCCCGCACAATTGGCGCCGTTTGTGGGAAGAAACAGAAGAACAACCTCTTGATCAAGCTTTCTCTTGAACATCAATGGCGAACAACGAAGAAGCGCCTCGATCCGCCGTTGACGGACTAACTCGAAGGAGGTGCAAAGCGCGAAGGCCTTCCTTTGGTCCCTCCATGGCGAGCACTGGAACCACAAAGGCGAAATTCGGGGAGGGATGCGAGGGCGAAGGAGGAATAGCGACCCTCATCCTTCTCGCTTCATAAAGCCCGAGAAAAGACAAAGGCGCGAGTTGATCCTCAAATTCTGGAAGATCGCGTCGAGAACAAGACGAACCGATCCGCAAGATGGCGGCGGACATGGAGTCTCTGAGCGCCAGATGAAAGGAAAAAGTGGCGGCGAGTGGGGGCGCAACAACAAGACGCCCTCACCACTCCGAGGGTCGTGGTAGGAATTCTACACCCTCTCAACCAGAGGCCAAGCCTCGGGGACAGGCGACCGCGATCCGTATCTTCCAGACTCGTCCTCCAGTGCGAAGGGCCAAGCTGAAAAGGTCATACGGAGGAAGTACTTATTGGCCCTCACATACGCATCATACGAGGTCGACAGACGGAATTACCTAGGTCGTCCGACCTAAGGTCCATGTTGGAAAAAGCGCGATGGAAGGAGGACGCCAGGGCCGATCCCCAGGTTCTGCCTTGCGGCGATTGGCTCCTCGGACGCATGGAAGCGTCGAGGTTGAATGCCAAAGGCCGCACTTGGCATCTGAACCGGATAAGGCATTGGCGAGGTCGCAGACCTCACCATTCGTCCCAGAGATTGAGAACGCGCCCCTTCCGTCGGGCTTCTACAACCCAAGTTCACGGCGTATGAAGGAAAAGCGGACCCTTACACCCACTTGAGCCACTTCGCGAGTTATGGTCAGATATCGGCGGAATGAGGCGTTGATGTGTATCTTATTCCCCTCAAGCCTCGGCGACCTAGGCTTAACCTGGTTTGAGAAGCTTCCAGAAGGCAGCATAGCCTCCTGGGCGCAATTGGCAGAGGCGTTTGTAACCCGGTTCAGAACAAACACAAAAACTCCGGTGGAGATCGACCAGTTGCTCTCCATCGATATGGGCGACAAAGAGACCCTGAGGTCTTACAACAGTCGCTACTGGGAGACATTCAACCAGATTGGAGACTGCCCAACCAACCTAGCCATTGCGCAGTACAAAAGAGGCCTTCCAGTCGGGAACAGACTGAGGGACTCTATCACCATGACTCCGCCACTTACAATGGAGGCCCTGATGGAGAGAGTGCATCAGCACATCAGGGTAGAAGAGGATGGCGCTCGTGCCAAGGCAAAAACTGGTGCGACTGCTACACCAGAGAAGAAGACCTCAGCAAAGGTCAATACGGTAGGTCGCCGAAACCAAAACAGACAGGGCAGACGCGACAATGATGAAGACCAGGACAAGAGATGGTTGAGAGTCCGAACTGCCATAACCACGGTGTTCAAGAAGCCGATCTACCGTATACTCAGTGAGATTCGAGACGAGCCTTTCGTCAAGTGGCCTGCCAAGGTTGGCGAGGCCCAGAAGGATTACGATGACAGATCCAGATGCACCTTCCACAAGGAAAAGGGGCACCGAATCGGCCTGCCTTGGTGAGGCAACATCTCGAAGAATTGGTGGCGGCAGCCACCTAGATAAATACATAGAAGGAGGCGCCAGCTCCCAGAACCTAACCTCCCCAACGGAATGCCGACGACGCCCGCCACAAGGCACCATCAACGTAATCCATGGAGTCTTTGAACCAGAGCAGTATGCGAGCTCAGAGGTTCCATCAAAAGCGAGCACTTGAAAGAGGTGCTAAGTGCCCAACCGATCGTCAAAAGGAGGGCAGAACCTACAAATGTTATGTCCTTTTCGGACAAAGACTTGGACAGAATATATTGCCCACACAATGATGCCTTGGTCGTCACTCTCCGAGTCAAGGATTTTGACGTCAAGCGGATTCTGATCGACCAAGGTAGTTCGTGTGAAATTATGTATTATGAAACTTTCAAGCAACTCAAGCTGCAGGATAAAGACTTGGCCCCGGGTGTATCTCCCCTCATTGGGTTCAACTCCATGCCAGAGTGGCCAGTCGGCAAAATCATCCTCCCAGTCAGAGCAGGGAGTGTGACAAAACAAGTGGAGTTCTGGGTGCTGAAGGTCCCATCCACCTACAACATCATCTTAGGTAGAACATGGCTGCATGCCATGCGCTCGGTGGCATCCTCCTACCACCAAGTGATGAGGTTCCCCAACGACACCGGAGTAATAGAAGAAGTTTATGGGGACCAGATTATGTCCAAGCGATTAGCCGTCAAGCGAATGGTAGCCGCGCTGCCAAAGGATATGTTCATTCGGTTGAAGAACCAGAGAGTAACGAACTATTCGCGGATGTTGGCAAAGCGGCTGATCAAAAAGCAGTGGAGGACTTGGTAGAAGTCAAAATAGATGAGAAGAACCCGGAAAAGTTCTTCCTACTTGGATCGTCGTTGTCCAGCACTGAGAGATTGGAAGTCTTGGAATTTCTGACCTCCAACATCGAAGTGTTCGCCTGGACCCCATACGACATGCCAGGCATTGATCCCAACTTTATTTGCCATCAACTCAATGTCCACCCTTCTGCTAGACCGGTCATCCAACGCACGCGCAGATCGGCACTCCACCACGCCGAAATAGTGGCAGAAGAGGTGGGTAACTTGTTAGAAGCTGGGGCGATTAGAGAGGTGCACTACCCCAGATGGATCTCTAACACAGTAGTAGTACCAAAGAAGAATGGGAAGTGGCGCGTCTGCGTCGATTATAAAACTGTCAACAAAGCATGCCCCAAGGATAGCTTCCCCTTACCAAGGATAGATCAGTGAAAGAAGAAATGGCCTAACTCGATTGAAAGAAGTCTGACCTCACCGCATGGCGGCAAAGATTTAACCGATTCATCGGCCGGTCTTCAGACGATTATTCCATTCTTTCACTCATTAAAAGCTAAGTTTGAGTGGACGAAGAATGCACCAAGCTTTGGCAAGTCTGAAGGAGTACATGTCTTCTCCACCATTACTCGTTACCCCCATACCTGGAGAAGAACTCTTCCTCTATTTGGCAGTCTCTCAGCACGCAGTAAGTGCAGTGTTGGTTCGAGCAGAAGGAATCCAACACTTACCTATCTTCTATGTGTCAAGAAGACATTGCTAGGAGCAAACAAGGTACTTGCCTCTAGAAGCTAGCATTGGCCTTAATGATGGCATCCAGGAAATTGGCGCACTACTTTCACGCCCACACAATTGTCGTCCTCACAGCTTTTCCACTAAAAGCTCTGTTTGAGAGGGCCAACTTTTCTGGGCGAATTTTGAAGTGGGCCGTAGAGTTGGGACAATATGATGTGAAGTTCCAACCCAGAACCGCAGTAAAGGCCCAATCTTTGGCAGACTTCGTCGCAGAGTTCACTCCTGGAAGCCACCAAGTCTGTCCGATCGACCTAACTGACACAACCAAACTAGGGATGGAGTTTGACGCCGGAATAGCGCAACCCCTAGTACTGGCTACTCAGTCAGGGCCCAAAGCAAACCGGAGTAAGGAAGGCGAGGAGGAAGCCGACCCTACTACACCAAGTCAAAACTCACCAGCAACTGGGGACTTGAGCCCATCAGAAGACAAGGGGCAAACTGCAACTATGGACTCAGAAGAAGACATTAGTGACTTGGAAGACCCCAAGGCATCGTCCGATCCCTCCACCTGTTGGAAGTTGTTCGTTGGGGAGATGTGGAAGCTCTTTGTTGATGGCGCATCCAATCGACATGGAGCAGGACTTGGCATAGTCCTCATCTCTCCAAACGGCCTAATAGTGGAGCAAGCGATCAACCTCGGCTTCCCAGCATCGAACAATGAAGCGGAGTACGAAGCGCTCCTCGCAGGACTCAAGACAGCAGCATACATGAAGGCCACTGAACTAATGGTTTACAGCGACTCACAATTGGTGGTGAATCAAATTTCTGGCGATTATGAAGCAAAGGATGATAGAATGGCTAAGTACCAAGACTTAGTCGGGCGAGATCAAGAAGTTTGAAGTCGTCGAAATTGAACAGATTGGCGAGGAGGAAGAAACGAAGCAGAGCGAACTTGTGCTTCGCCTCAATGGCGGAATACCTCCATCCCTCATCCACTATTGATCGACTATCCCCGGACCAAGTATTGAAGACCCAGGTCAAGAGGTATGTTGTACGGAGTTAGGTCCTTCTTGGATGGATCCCATCATACTGTTCCTGAAAGACGGCATTCTACCAGAAGATAAGAAAGAAGCCAACAGAATCAGAGCCAAGTCGCAACGATTTTGGCTCTCTCCATCCTTGGCATTATACAAGAAGTCGTTCTCAGGACCTTATTTAAAGTGTGTCCACCCCAGCAAGGTAGAAGCATTCTTATTTGAAATACACGAAGGGGTTTGTGGCAGCCATCAAGGAGGAAGGTCATTGGCATACCGAGCTATTTCACAAGGATATTGGTGGCCCTACATGCAAGCGGATTCAGAGAAGTATGTCAAAAAGTGCGAAAAGTGTCAGAAGTTTGCGCATCAAATTCACCAACCCGCAAGAGAACTCCTACCTCTCACTAGTCCATGGCCTTTCGCAATGTGGGGCTTGGACATAGTAGGACCGCTCCCAACAGCGCCAGGCAACAGGAAGTTCTTTCTTGCGGCTACAGACTACTTCACAAAGTGGGTGGAAGCAGAAGCCTTAGCGTCAATCAAGGAGAAAGATGTGAAGAAGTTTGTTTGGCAGAACATCATTACTCGCTTTGGCATACCAAAAGCACTGATTTCAGACAACGGCACCCAGTTTGATGGCAGAATTTTCAGAAGCTTTTGTGAAGAGTACAAGATAGAGTTCTACAACTCCACACCGGCATATCCCCAAGCAAATGGACAAGCAGAAGCTTCGAACAAGGTAGTCTTGGATGGACTGAAGAAAAGGTTGGAGAAAGCCAAAGGCAAGTGGGCCGAAGAGCTCCCACATGTTTTATGGGCTTACCGCACCACACCTCGACGATCAACAGGAGAAACACCATTCTCCTTAGCATATGGCATGGAAGCAGTCATCCCCTTAGAAGTCGGTCTTCCTACAATTGAGAAAACTTTGATCCGACCTAAATGGGCAAGCAATTGCATTGGAACTGGACTTGGCAGAAGAAAAAAGAGAAAACGCGCTAGTACACATCGCCTCCTATCAGCAAGAGTTGACAAGAAAATACAACAAAAGCAAGACACCCAAGACAGTTCAAACTTCGGCGATTGGGTACTTCGCAAAGTGATGGGAAACACATTGGTCCCGGAGATGGCAAGTTAGGGCCAAAGCGGGAAGGTCCTTACAAAGTGGTCGGATTAGCAGGCAAAGGGCATACCACTTGGAAGATGGGGACTCAAAAGCAATTCCTAGGCCATGGAACACCGCCAATCTCAAGTTATTTTATTTTTAGCTTTTTTCTTTTAAGTATGTGTAATTTTTCCCTCCTCAATAAAAACAAGTCGATTCTTTTTGATATTTGTTTTTCGTGAAAGTAGCTTTAGTAAGTTAATAGCATTGTAAACATAGTTGGTAAATACCCAACTATCAACCTTTCCTAAGCCCAGGATGAGGATCCAGGCTGCAGGCCGTTTGGTCGGAATAACCAAAACTTTTATTCTAAGTTGGCCGGAAAAACCAACTTAGAGGTTGGCTGGATTAAACCAACACTTAGCCAAAGTATGGGAATGGCTAAATCCGCACTTAGCCAAAGTATGGGAATGGCTCCATAGAGGTTGGCTGGATTAAACCAACTCTTTGTACTCTTCAGCCGAAGTAAGTGTATGGCTGAAGAGTGGTTGGCTGGATTAAACCAACTCTTTGTACTCTTCAGCCGAAGTAAGTTATATCGGCTGAAGAGTGGTTGGCTGGATTAAACCAACACTTTGTACTCTTCAGCCGAAGTAAGTTATATCGGCTAAAGAGTAGTTGGCCGGAAAAACCAACTTAGAGGTTGGCTGGATTAAACCAACACTTAGCCAAAGTATGGGAATGGCTAAATCCGCACTTAGCCAAAGTATGGGAATGGCTCCATAGAGGTTGGCTGGATTAAACCAACTCTTTGTACTCTTCAGCCGAAGTAAGTGTATGGCTGAAGAGTGGTTGGCTGGATTAAACCAACTCTTTGTACTCTTCAGCCGAAGTAAGTGTATGGCTGAAGAGTGGTTGGCTGGATTAAACCAACTCTTTGTACTCTTCAGCCGAAGTAAGTTATATCGGCTGAAGAGTGGTTGGCTGGATTAAACCAACACTTTGTACTCTTCAGCCGAAGTAAGTTATATCGGCTAAAGAGTAGTTGGCCGGAAAAACCAACTTAGAGGTTGGCTGGATTAAACCAACACTTAGCCAAAGTATGGGAATGGCTAAATCCGCACTTAGCCAAAGTATGGGAATGGCTCCATAGAGGTTGGCTGGATTAAACCAACTCTTTGTACTCTTCAAAGAAGTAAGTGTATGGTCAAGAGTGGTTATGGATTAAACCAACTCTTTGTACTCTTCAGCCGAAGTAAGTTATATCGGCTGAAGAGTGGTTGGCTGGATTAAACCAACAATTTGTACTCTTCAGCCGAAGTAAGTTATATCGGCTAAAGAGTGGTTGGCTGGATTAAACCAACTCTTTGTACTCTTCAGCCGAAGTAAGTTATATCGGCTGAAGAGTGGTTGGCTGGATTAAACCAACACTTTGTACTCTTCAGCCGAAGTAAGTTATATCGGCTAAAGAGTGGTTGGCTGGATTAAACCAACTCTTTGTACTCTTCAGCCGAAGTACGTTATATCGGCTGAAGAGTGGTTGGCTAGTAAGTTATATAGCTAACCGAGATCACAGTTGTAACTTAGCAGATTCAAATTTGTCACTTGGGCAAACAAGCAAGTACTCAACCGGAATGAGAGTTCAAACTTTTTCATTGAAGACAAAAGGGAGTACAATTGAGGGGCCGTAGCCCGGTTACAGGCATTTAAAACCGAAATGCAAGTAAAGAAATAAATAAGCAAAAATACAAGTCATCCTAGGAGTGCATCTAGTTCGGCATCGAGCTCGCTCAAAGAAATTACCGAGACCGGTTTGAGGTGGGAGCCCTGGTTTGAACCGTGGTATCTATTTGGCAGGACGAGTTAGTCGGTATCTCGTTGGTTAAATCCACGGTTGGCTCAACCGAGTCGCTGATTGTTTTGTTGATCGGTGACAACCGAGTCGAGATGGCTCTCATCATCTTCTTCGTCGTCATCATCTTCATCATCTTCGTCATCAGACGCTTCAAGGAATGCCTTTTGAAGATCGTCTGCATATTGCTTAAGTGAGGCCGGAATAAAGTACGGTGGAGCATTGTAAGCGTCGGTGTCAGGAGTGCAACCGAGCTTCTCCACCGCACTTCGCCAACCGCACTTGAAGAATAGGTCTTTTGCAGCGCCACACTGAAGGCCGTATGCAGTTTCAGCTTTCTTGAATCCTTCCTTTCTGGCCTTCTTTACTTCGGCGTTCAGATGGGCTATCTCGGCGTCTTGTTTGGTCTGCATTTGGGACATCTCCCACAGGTAATAGTCTTTTACCTCGGTCACGGCCTTTTGTTTATCACCTTCAGCCGAGGTAACCAGTCCGGTGAGACGTGATACCTCGGCCTCCAGTTCGGCCGCCTTGTTCTGGGCCTGCCTTAGTTCGGTAGCTTTATTACGGCCTGGCGGCTCCATCACTGCCGATGTGCAAGCGTGGTTTCTCAAGAGCTGCCGCAGAGTGTGGTAGATTTTTAGTTAATTGACGAAGTGGAAGTTAGACAAATTTTGAAGCAGAAGGCGGTGTTACTTACGACCATTGACTTTGAAGCAGACCGAAGTGATTTTATCTCGGTGTTGAGCTTCTTGGAATGGTGTTCCATGTCTTTCGGAAGGCACACCCCTCTGGCCAGGTTGAAGGCCAGAAGGTGATCCTTATCCGAGACGACGGAGTCACCTTCGTCGATAGCCCGGTTATTGAAAACTAGGGGGGGAGCCCACTGGGGGTTTTCAGATCGGCTCGACGATTCCGGCTGGGGGCTCGGTTGAATAACTGCTGGTGGGTTTGGTGGCAGAACACTCTCCTCTTCATCGACCAGTTGTGGCCCGGTTTCGGTAGTCCGGGCACGCTTGTTTCGGCGAGAAGCGGAAGGTTGTTGGGATGGAAGAGCCATCACGGCATCGGTTGGTTGGCCGGTCTGCGGTACCTCGGTTGGGTTTGTTTTGTGAGCATGGCCCTCATTACTTTTTCTTAGCCATCTCTTCTTCAAGGTTAGGCGCAAGGACAATTTCGGGCAAGGTTGGGTCGGTTGGTGGATCTTCGAGAGAAAATCACTTTTGCTTTTAAATCGGGAGTATGTATAGGTCGTCGAAGTCAAGAAGTTTAGCCCTCTTTCTTTTACGGTCTTGTTGTAGTCTGGCGGTGTTGGGATAATTGTAGTTGGAGATGAGATGAGCTTTATCTGCAAAGCAAAAAAAAGACATGAGATGAGCTTTATCTGCAAAGCAAAAAAAAGACAAGTGTTAGTCCGGTTTGTACGAAAGTAAAGTTCAAGAGAACGACGAAATGAAAACCGAAGTGTGTATACCGGGCTCCCCTTTTTCCCGCTTATTCTTGACCCGAATTCGGGCTTGGAAGTCCTCAAAGTTTCAGACACCCGGAAGTCGTCATCATTGACATCTTTGTCCGGTGTGTGCTTTATAATCTTTCTCTACCTCGGCGCACTCTCAAATAGTAGCACCAGCCTGGGTTTTTGGATCCTATTGAGTACTGATGTAGTATCTCGGCCAGACCAAGGTGCAGACCGGTTTGCTGGTTCAGGGCATCTATACCCATTATTATTCGGTATGTGTTGGTGGATAGTTGGGTAGGGCAAAGTCTAGTCTGCCTAAGAAATTCACGGATAAGAAATTTGGGAGGAATCTGAGTCGGTCTCGATTATTGATGAAGAGTAAAAGGGGAAGCCCTCCTTGCCCTGAGGTCTACACCTTGTTTGGCCAAAGTAAGGTTTACATCGGTTGGTATGTGGTAGTCTCTTCGGAAATCGGCTAGACCTCCAGGGGTTTCTACCAAGTGTCTGTACTTCCCCATTTATTTTTAAGTTAAAAAATAATTTATCTCGGTTGGAGGCGTGCTTTCGAGGTCCATGGACGCCTGAGGAGTGCTGGGACACTTAAGTGCAAAGTTGAAAAACATAGTGTCAAGCATGATCAAAGACCGTGCTACAAAAATAAAAGCAAGAAAGGTTGGTCTTATTTCGGCTCTCTGAGGTGCTAGGTTGTCTACATCGGCTTGTAAAAGGTTCTCCTTATCTCGGTTGGCACTTTATTCTTGTTATTTCGGTTGGCACTTTATTCTTGTTATTTCGATTGGCACGATATGTTTGTTGTTTTGGTTTCACTTGAAGGGTTCCTTACTTCGGTTAGGCCTCAAGGGGCAGTTTTTCTGAGTTCGGTTTTGGAACTCGGGGGTAACAGCCTGAGGCTTAGCTCGTCGAAGGCCTAGCTCGGTCTAGGGCCGAAATACCTATCACCAGTCAGTTTTGATTTCGGCTAAGGAGAATTAAGTGGCAACCTATTGAAACTACTGTTGTGGGCTACAAGTGCTAGTTCGGTTCTAGTTCTCCTAGACAGCGTCAACTGTTTCTAGTTCGGTGGGTTCTCATTTCGGCTAGTGAGAATCAGGTAATCTAATGAAGTTACTATTATTTGCACGAGTTCCAGTTCGGTTGTATCTGAGATAAGACCTACCTATAACACAAACACTATCCTAGTTCGGTTGGGGCATGTGCCAAGATCAAAAAGGTGTTCTACGTGTTGTTTCGTCATGATCATAGTGTTCTTGTGAGGGGTTTTTTCAGAAACTACAAAGTGGAAATGTGTTTTGCAAACGCACAACAAGAACGACTATGAGCTTAAATAAAAGCGAAAACAAAAACAAAGGAAGTAGATTCATGTACTTACCAAGAGGAAGAAGAGGAGGATTGAAGGATTGATACAAAGGCAGTAAGGATGCACAGCAACTCCCAGCCCAGAATGAAAGAATAAAGAGAGAGAAGTTGAACAGTAGTGTAAGGCAAAAGTGAAGGGTTCTTTTGGTGTAAGGAGTGAAAAATGGAGGGAACTGTTCAAATTTTGTGAAACACGAGGTCGTGCGACAATTTGTAGAAGGCCATTCAAGGTGTGCCACGTGTCTGGGAAGGACAATCGATTCAGTTTCTACATTTGAAAGGACGTTTTGAGCTGGACAGGTATAGCTCGGTGCGGACTTAGCTCGGTTGGAGAAGCTAAGCAGTTGTCAGCTCGGCTGTAAAGGCTTTAAGGTTTTTAGTTCGGCTGGAGAGGTTAAGAACTTTAGATCGGTTGGTAAACAAGTAATCCCTATCACGCTTTGCGGATGGAATTAAGGGGCAATTGAGAGGGTAATTTATATTCATAAATTGGGCCGAGCTAGGTGTTGGGCCGAGCTAGGTCCAAGAACGGCAGATGGTAAGTACCGGCGAAGTGGAGTAGTGCGGATAGTTCGGTTGCCAAGCGAGCGTCCGTAGTTCGATTCTGACTCTGTCAAGATAGTCCGTCGTGAATCTAGGTCGGTCAAGGACATTCGAGAACCGACCGGTCTTGGATTGACTCGGTTGAGACCTTGATAGTCGGTTGGGCCACGCCTAGTCGGTTGAGCTCTCTTATGGGTAGCTCGGTGGCGGCATGGGAAGCGAGGTAAGAGAGGTAAAAGCAAAGACCGGATGGGGTACTTGGTTGTAAGGGAGTTCGTAGTAGTAAAAGCCATCTCACTTGGCTTATGCGATGGGGGTGTTGAAGATAAGCATTATCTTCAATAGTATGAATCCTAGAAGGACTCTACGCATGGAAGAATGTGAGTTCTGGAAGGACTCTTCACATGGAGAAGTTGGAGTCCTACTAGGACTGTGCCACGCGAAACCTATATAAGCTCACCAATGCCACCTTTGCCTAGGTAATACAAATTTTGCTTTTCGAACACGTAGCTTTTGCCTTCTTGTCTTGTTTGTTGACTTAGGCATCGGAGAGGTTTCGGCACACCCGGGCCAGCTCACGTTTGTGTTTTCAGGTGGTGGAACGACGACGTATTGAGGAACGCAGACTTGATCAACAGGATTATACGAGAAGGTGAATTTCTTTCCCGTACAATTACATAAAACAAAAAATATAAAAAGTAATTGGAAAGTCCGGAGATGTTTATGTTCCTACAAGCTGGAACCAACGTCTCGACAACCACCTCTGACTTTGTACGATGTATAAATATGGGAGGCCCATGGCAAGCAGGATGAGGGTCCATGCAAAGAAATTCGTGCTCGGTTGAGAACTCTGTCACTATATTTAGGAAAAGCCTCAATCCCACCATTAAGGTCTTAGAATTTACTCAAAATAAATCTATGCGGTGGAAATTAAATTGGTGAAATATGAGATTTATGAGTAACATAAATTTAAATCATTAATTGTTATTTCTTGATAAATTTTGGATAAATAATTCTAAATTTGTAGTATTATTTACATAAATAATACTATATGTATCAATTAATGTATATATTAATGTACTAATAAATAATGTGATATCATTTGTATAGTTTTAGTTATTTATAATTTGTATAATAAATATAATCAATAATAATATTATAACATTAATTAATATATTAATGTGTATATTAATTCATGCATGTAGTATCATCGTATTCTTATATTTACTTATCAAGAGGACATAGTAGTCATTACACCCTAATTCATGTCCGTGTTTTGACCGATACTATCCAACAACTAACGCCGTTAAAACACGCCACGTACGCGTTTGGAACCTTTCCCACATAACACTTTATAATATTCCCTCTCTTATTTGTCTCGAGAATAAATGTTGACTTTGATTTCATTGAGACTTACTAGCAAAAATAAATAAAATTTTTGTACCCAATTTAATATAAGGGGGTATAAGTCATTAGAGGTGATTTGGCATCTCAATTTTAGTCCGCATTTTTTATTTTTTTATTTTTTTGGATCACATTAATCAATATCACATCTTTACTTTTTTACACATTTTTTTTTATTTATAAAAAATCAAAAAATATACTTATTTCGAATATTTCAAACCAAGTCTACTGGATGATTTTTGTTGATGAGCGATCCACGCTTTGTAAAATAATTTGGTAAGAAGTCCTTTAATTAGTTTTGGAGGACGTTTTGTTTTCAATTTTACTCTTAATTTATCTATTGACTTTTTTTATCTGTTGATTTTTTTAACTATCTGTTTAAATTTATATCTATTTGTTCAAATATTTTGACTATCTATTCAATTTTTTCTCCTAAATTTTATCTATCAATTTAATTTTTTCCCCCCTAAATTCTATATATCTCTTAGAATATCTATCAAATGAAATTCCTATACGTTGAAATTATCTATCAAAATATTTTTTATTTGTTAAAATTTGTATCTATCTTTTTTCAAATTGTTTGTATGTCTCTCTTTGCCTCCCTATCTATTGTAATATATTTTACCACCACCACCACCACCACCACCACCACCACCAAAAACAAAATAAGAAGAAAAAAAAAAGTAAAAAAAAAAAAAAACTATCGCGTAAAATAAATTAATCACTACCAAAGACAAACGATAAAAAGTTTCAAGAAATCTCACTAAGAACATGTTTATCAGTCAACCAAGTAATAAGCATATTTAGAAAATGGAACCACTCCAAAACCATGTTTAAATATTTTTCCAAAACTTTTGACTATCTGTTCAATTTTTTCTCTTAAATTTTATATAGCTGTTCACTTTTTTTCTTTTAATTCTATCTATTTGTTCAAATTTTTCCCCTAAATTCTATCTATCTGTTGGAATATCTATCAGATGAAATTCCTAGTCGTTGAAATTATCTGCTAAATTATTTTTTATCTGTTAAAATTTGTATCTATATTTTTAAATGATTTGTATCTCTCTCTTTTCCTCCCTATCTGTTGCAATATATTTCACCATCACCATCACCATCACCATCACCACCACCACTAAAAACAACAACAACAAAATAAGAAAACAGAATCCAAATATATATATATATATCAAGTAAAATAAATTAATTACTACCAAAGACAAATGATAACAAGTCTCAAGAAATCTCATTTATAACATGCTTATCAATTAACCAAATTACAAGCATATTTAGAAAATAGAACCACTAAAAAACCTTTTTTTTTTTGGCAGGAAGAGAACTTCCAAATAGCAAATAGGAAAGAATACAATCGGGTTAATTGAGAAAGAACATAGCATTTATTCTTAAATTAAATAAAAAGGTTGCTCCATTATAACCTAGGCGTCACGGGTTCAAAGTTCAAAACATGGAAACATGTCTTTACATAGGGGTTAACACTTGTAAAACCTTAGATCTGAGATACAAACACATACGCACACAGATGTCAAATTTGAGATCAAAAGTCACTATGGCGGAGGAGAGAGAGAGAGAGAGAGAGAGAGAGAGAGAGAGAGAGAGAGAGAGAGAGGGAGCATAGTGGTAATGGCAGTGGCACAATGGTGGTCTAAGGTAGACAGATCTAAGAAGACAGTAGCGAGGGACGACAGAAGCGATTTGAGGAACAACGGAGATAAAATGATCCAACGACGGAGACAATCTACTAGTGGCAGCAATGACAGCTAGGTCGGAGAGGAGAAAGCGAGAGAGTGGCGTAGATCGAGTGGATGAGAGTGAAGCCAAAGGCGAGGCAATGAGCAATGTGGTCAACGACGGTGACTGTAGATGACAATGGAAGAGATTCTCTTTAGAATAAGGGAGAGATTTTCTCCATAAAATGAGGAACTATTGTTATTTTTTTATTATGTACTATTTTCAAAATGAAAACATAAGCAAAAAGAAATAGAAGCGTGATTTGGTCATATTATGTAATGCCACGATAATCATACCACAACATTTATTACCAATCTATTATTATAATCCAATTTCAGGATACTTATGTCAACAACAAATAAAAGTAAATAATTTTATAAACTGAAATCCGTCATATTCTCAGAGATTCCTCTTCAAGTTCTTTATAATGATTTACAACAAAATGAAATACAAACAAGAAAGGAGAGAAAATTAAATACACCAAAATTGCCAAAAGGGCTTACACCTTTCAAGACTAAGGGTCTTGAATTCAATAAACAAAATCCTAACTCGACAAATAAGCTCGATAGCTATAAGCAAACAACATCAAAGAAGCTTTAGCGCTCCGTGCTAAATTCCATTCACTTTTCAACGATGTCTTGGGTTACCTTCAACACCTGGAGTTTGAGGCTATCCAACCCATAAAAAGGAAGTGAAACGCCCAGTAGGAAGTAAACTTAGCAACATGTATGAATGTGCAATATAATTATGCTCATGCAATACCATGCCATGTTTATGACTTATTTCTGTTTGGAAACTGAATTCTAAAAATAAATGATTTGTAACCCATGTGACTCAACTCATTAACCATCATCATAACTAAGAACTTTCATTTTGTAACAAACTCCACCTAAGACGTCTCAAAATACTCCCCACATTTACTGGCCACCAATCACAGTAGGGCAAGTGGGCACCTCTTACTTTTTGAAAACCTCCACATTTACCGACCACCAAGCATGGAGGGGCAACTGGACACCCGTTTCATTTTAAAACCATCTTCACATTTTTCAAACAATTGGACACCCATCAATCATTTTAACAGTCCCCTACATTTACCGGCGCTTAGCACAGAAGGGCAATTGGGCACCTTTACCAAAATACTAATGAAATCCCCGCATTTTTCGACCAGCGAGCATGAAAGGGCAATTAGGCATCTTAACACACACAACGCATTCTGAAACCACACACATACCCCTTTAAATAATCCAATATTTAATCCAACACCGTGGAAATGTAATGCAATGCATGAGTTTCCAAACCTTCATCTTTATCCCGAAATTCCTTTTTAATTGCACAAGAGTTCAACAAATAAAATCTAATGAACTATTCTCATTTTCAAGACTTCACGTCCTGCTCTTTACCAACCATCAACCCATGCAAAACATTACCTTACATTCTTTCAACATTCCAAGTATTCACACAATTCAACTTTTTTAAATCATCAATAATATCATCATACATAATAAATTTATCCAACACGTTTATCAACATGAAAAACCACATTTATTTTTAACATAAGGTACCGATTAACTTAAACCTTCTTTTAATTTAAAATTTCTAATTCTAGGATTTTCAATAAAATTGGGGGTTTTCTTCATTTCTTTGTTAAATCCTCAAATCATCAAGTATTAACCACCAATGTACCAAAACATTCTAAATCTTTTAAAAGTTTGGGTGAAAACCCCAATTTTGAAATATAAACATCTTTTAATCAAAGATTTCAAACTCAAATCAACTCATACTTCCCATAATACATCAAAATCGAATGAAATCACAAATGATTGAATTAAGAGAACTCCTTACCTCAAGAAGATGAGCAACCAACGAAGACCCAATCACGAACTCCGACGAAATCACAATCCAATTGGTTAAAAGGAAAATCCTCACTCCTTCACTAATCTTGCATGATCTAAGGTGGATCCTTGGTATAATAAGGTGAAATCAAAGGTTTTGTGGCTATAGTTTTCGGACATAAAGAGGGGAGGGAGAGAAAAGAGAGAAAAATGAGAGAAAAGTGGCTTTTATACTGGCCGATCCTGAATAGACCGCTCGAGCGATGAAATCATCGCTTGAGTGTAAAATGTGAACTTTCAGAAGTTCAGACTAAACAAAGGCAGACCGCTCGAGTGACCAATCATGCGCTCGAGCAAACTTCATCATCTCCCAAAATCTCAAACCTGTAAAAGTACTGGACAACCCGTAAGACCGCTCGAGCGAAGAGAATAAAAAAATTCTAGAGTGTTACAATGTCTCCTTCTTAGAAAATTTCGTCCCCAAAATTAAAGAAAGAGCTAACAAGACCACTCAACCACCAACAGAAGAATAACCACAAACTGAAATTAGATCCAGACTTGGGATAAGTTCCCGAACCCCGATTTAACATTTCGGGCCCCAAGGACTCTCGAACAATAACAACTCGAGGAAAGATCACAAGTGTCACTTCGACCTGCAGAATATAACACAAGGAATAACAAGAACAACAATTCTCACCTCAAGAACATTCATCACTCCTCAACCACCACTAACACACTCAACCCCATCAAGTGTTCAACGCTCGAATATGAAAGAAAACCCTTAGCATGGTCAAAAAAGGACTTACAACACAGCATGGTCAAAACAACACGCCGGCATAACAAGCCTCAACACCCCAGAACACTCCTCAATCCACTGCATAAACCTATGACTAACGATTCAAACAAAGTTGCTATCCAACCGATTCATTCTAAACAATTAATCAACATAATTCCTTGTTAAAAGAAAACTTTTCTTTTTTCTCAATTCTTTGAAAATCAATCCCTTGTATTTAAAACATTTCTCAAAAGGTGTTCAAACTCATGCTATCCAAAATTAGAAATACATTTTTGTAAATAATTTATAAACATAATAATTTGGACACCTAATCATCCACATTTAAGTTGCAAAACTATTCGGTGAAATTCCCCATTAGAATTTAGGTTAAATCCACAACATATTCATTTACTGATGCCATTCTAGACCATCACACAAAAATGTTTCATTCTCCACTTCTTTTTTTACATAACACCTGGTAACCTTCTACCGTTACCCAATAACATTAATCACCCTTTACAGTGATGCAACAATAATAAATACACAATGTCTCTGTAATAACAATTAATAGGAATATCAACTGTGTTACAAACACAAGGCACAAGAAAATTCACAATTTTACAATTTCATTCCTCCATAACATTACCATTAATTATTATCTACACGAGGCATGATGCATAACTCAAAACAATGAGTCTACCACACGTTACTCCAACTTGAGGAAATTTCGTTAACTTTAGACAAGCTTTGCACTGGCTTCACAACTACATACAAAAGGCTTCACACTCGCAAAACCACTCTAAGGCACCCACAACTTTACAGCCTTCCTACTTAAGCCCTGCTATTCCCAAGGTGACTACTTGTCAGTTAAGCTCCCCTATCAATTTACTGATCAATCAACTCAATAAATTCCTACACTCGGCACTAAACACCAACGTGTTACCCAACACTGTTTATTTCGATAAGGAGTTTCACACACGATTACACACATTCATTGAACTTATACCGGATTCCCAAATCAAACCTTACCACTCATGTTCCCAAACATACCACCATTCATGTGTCTATATGGCAAACGCATCCTCTTATCACACCTGAGTCCGAACTGGACCTCTAAAGGTCAAAGTATATCACTCCCACCCTTAGGTTGAGTCACACATATTCCTTTGGCCATGAAACCCCTCACTTTATACAATAGACTGATAAAGTCATAACCACTCACTCTTCGCACCAACTTGTTCCTAACTATTCTCTCTCATTTTATGGACTCTAATAGGTCACACTATCCCCACATTATACACCCATAATAAGAGAAACTTCATTCATAACATCTCAATATGAGTCCCAAATTCCAACAACCCAGTCGACATTACATATAATTCTCATAATACTCAACACACTTAACTTATGAAGCAACATCGGGTTCGCAACAGGATTAAGATTATAACTTTAACAAGGAATCCTCAAAACATATATAAAATTTCAAATCATTACCGTCCAATTCCATTGGAAAGTGCACACACACATAGATATATATGTACACATTTGTAGTATTTGTGATTACATTGCCCTACCTACAATACCATAGCATTACCTCAACAAAACAACAATACATCACATTACTCTTTCAAATCGCCACCATCCTGACTAAGATCACCAAACTGGGCCCATCCACTTTGGGGGCAATTGTGCTTAACATGGCCTGGCTGATTACACTTAAAACAAGTGAATGGTCCCCTATCTTGTAACTGGATCAACTGGTGAAGTTGTTCCCAGTTTGAGACTGGCAGAACATTATGTAACTGTTAGGATCCCAAAGCATTAGGGACCTTTACCAATTGCGAGCAAAGTCTCTTCACATGCCCTAGTTGTCCACATTGGTAAAAAGTGGACATTTGACCACTATCCCGAAACTGGCTCTGAGAAGGAGCCGACTGCTGCTATGGTCGTCTTCCCTCCCTTTGAGGGCAAGTTGAAGCCTTGTGACCCTGCTGGCCACACCGAAAACAAGTCATCTTATTCTGAATGGTACTCCTTAAACTCTTCTCCATTACTAAACCCTGAGGCTCAGTCTGCTAATATTGCAAAGGTGTGCTAGTGCTACCCTTCGATTTCTTGGACATTCCCGAGTCAATCTGTGATTCATTTTCTTATTGTCTCTTACTTTGTAGCTACTTCCATAAGTCTATCATAGTTCCGAAGCATACTACCAACCATTTACATCTTATTTTCCCACCTAAGTCTTTTCTCGAAATCCAAACAACAGCGCTCATCGGTTGCTACTAACTCTGGTACAAACCTAGACAAGCTAGTAAAAGTGGCTTGAACTTTACTACGGCTGTGTCAAGCTGTTCAAGCTCTTCAAATTGTTTTCTCAAACGCTCTCTGGCTGTGGATGGAAAATATTTTTCTTGGAAAGCATAAGTGAATGCCTTCCATGTGTGCACTATACGATCTTTGGCATATTTTCACCATTGACCCGCATTTCCTTTCAATTGAAAAGCCCCCAACGTGACTTGAAGCTCATCATCTACTATATGAAACACCTTAGACGTTTTCACTGTCTATTCAAGCCACTCATCCGCTAGAACTGAGTTAGCACCATCATAAAACTCTATAGGTTTAGATTTAAAGAACTCCTTAGCTAAGAAAGAGGCCCTAGTCTCTCACACTTTGGCCTGTGTCGCTTCCTCAACCCTCAAAATATTCATAGATTACCGAAGTGCACCTGCCAACTCCTGAGCTAACAAGCCCATAACACCCTGCACTTCTTGTTCGGCCAAGTTAGTTTGGCTTGCTCTCTCCCTTGCAAAGGGAATACCTCAACTACCACAACGAGGTCTACCACGGTTTCCATCACTATGTCCAAACATCCTATATAAGAATAAGAATAAAGTTAGCTCATAAATTAACTCGAATGAAACTCCACACTCTACCCAAAATATCTATGCATGACTGGATACATAACAATTCTCAAAATGACAAACCACATAAACATATAGTCACATAAAGCACATATGAATTATTCTCCTAAGATGCTAATTTTCCCTACAATATTCAAAGAATTCGAGTTAGAATAGCATTGATTAGGTGCCCTTCTAACAAGACTCCTAAGAATTCATAGGCACAAACTTCATCTCAAGAGTTTAATCCCATACCCACATAATTACATTAGCAAACACAAATTAGAGTAAGCACTTAAGCATCCCATTCTAAACTAGTAACCCATTGTGACAAACATCACTTCTCACGAGCTCAAGGTATTCAAATTTGGTGAGCTCTGATACCAAGTTGTAATGCATTGATAATCATACCATAACATTTATTACCAATCCATTATTATAATCCAATTTTAGGACACTCATGTGAACAATAAATAAAAGTAAATAATTTTATAAACCGAAATCCATCACATTCTCAAAGATTCCACTTCAAGTTCTTTATAATGATTTACAACACACTGAAATATAAACAAGAAAAGAGAGAAAATTAAATACACCAAAATTGCCATAAGGGCTTACACCTTTCAAGACCAAGGGTCTTGATTTCAACAAACAAAATCCTAACTCGACAAATAAGCTTGATAACTGTAGGCAAACAACATCAAAGAAGCTTCAACACTCCGTGTTGAATTCCATTCACTTTTCAACGATGTCTTGGGCCACCTTCAACACCTGGAGTTTGAGGATATCTAGCCCATAAAAGGGAGTGAGCTTTTACGCCTAGTAGGAAGCAAACTTAACATGTATGAATGTGCAATATAATTATGCTCATGCAATGCCAAGCCATGTTTACGACTTAACTCTATTTGGAAACTGAATTCTAAAATACATGATTTGTAACCCATGTGACTCAACTCATTAACCATCATCATAACTAAGAACTTTCATTTTGTAACAAACTCCATGTAAGACACCTCAAAATACTCCCCACATTTACTGGTCACCAAGCACAATAGGGAAAGTGAGCACCTCTTACTTTTTGAAAACCTCTACATTTACCGGCCACCAAACATGGAGGGGCAATTGGACACATGTTTCATTTTAAAAACATCTCCATATTTTCCGACCATCGAGCACGGAGGGGCAATTGGACACCTATCAATCATTTCAACATTTCCTACATATTTTCAAGTGCTTAGCACGGAAGGGCAATTGGGCACCTTTACCAAAATACCAATGACATCCCCATATTTTTCGGCCACCGAGCACAGAAAGGCAATTGGGCACCTCAACACACACAACGCATTCTGAAACCACATGCACACCCCTTTAAATAATTAAATATTTAATCCAACACCATGGAAATGTAATGCAATGCATTAGTTTCCAAACCTTCATCTTTATCCCAAAATTCCTTTTTAATTGCACAAAAGTTAAACAAATAAAATCTAATGAACTATTCTCATTTTCAAGACTCCACGTCCTGCTTTACCAACCATCAACCCATGCAAAACATTACCTTACATCCTTTCAACATTCCAAGTATTCACACAATTCAACTTTTTTAAATCACCAATAATATCATCATACATAATAAATTTATCCAGCACACTTATCAACATGAAAAACCACTTTAATTTTCAACATAAGGTACTGATTAACTCAAATCTTCTTTTAATTTAAAAATTCCAATTCTAGGATTTTCAATAAAATTGGGGTTTTTCCTCATTTCTTTGTTAAATTCTCAAATCATCAAGTATTAACCACCAATGTACCAAAACATTCTAAATCTTTCAAAAGTTTGGGTGAAAACCCCAATTTTGAAATATAAACATCTTCTAATAAAAAATTTCAAACTCAAATCAACCCATACTTTCCATAATACATCAAAATCGAACGAAATCATAAATGATTGAGTTAAGAGAACTCTTTACCTCAAGAAGGTGAGCAAACAACGAAGACCCAAGCATGAACTCCGACGAAATCGCAATCCAATCGGTCAAGAGGAAGATCCTCACTTCTTCTTCACTAATCTTGCATGATCTAAGGTGGATCCTTAGTATAATAAGGTTAAATCAAAGGTTTTGTGGCTAGAGTTTTTGAACATAAAAAGGAGAGAGAGAGAGAGAGAAAAGGAGCAAAAAGTGGATTTTATACTGGCTAATCCTGAACAGACCGCTTGAACGATGAAACTGTCGTTCGAGCGTAGAATGCGAACTTCCAAAAGTTCAGACTAAACAAAGGTAGACCGCTCGAGTGACTAATCATGCGCTCGAGCGAACTTCAATATCTCTTAGAATCCCAGACCTGCAAACGTACTGGATGACCTGCAAGACTGCTCGAGTGAATAATCCGTCGCTCGAGCGAAGAGAAATTTTTTTTCTAGAGTGTTACATATTACATTAAATAGGACCTAATAAAATACTAAAAAAGAATATGAGTAAGATTTAGAAAGAGGATTTATCAAACAATGACTTTTTTTTTTAGTTAATAAACAAGTTTTTAAGATTTTGCCGAAGAGAGTTGTGTCTGCCTAGAATTGTAAACGAACCAAGCTGCTTGAGCTTAAGTTGTGCTCGGACTCATTAAAAGTTTGTTTAAAATCAACGTGTTATGTAAATAAATCAAACTTAAATACAATTTTAAGCTGGTTAAGTTTTGAAATTAACCAATTTAATACTGTGTCTTGAATTTTTAAGATTTGGATCCTTGCTAACACTTTCATCATTTAGGCCTTGTTTGGGAAGACTAATAAGTGCACTTTTTGTCTTTTTTGACTAAAAAAGTGAGGTTGAAAATATGGATGTTTGGGTTAACTTTTTGACTTTTTATAAAAAAATGTGTAATAAAAAATTGTAAAAATTAGTTTTTAGAGGAAAATTTGAATTGGGAATTGTGCAGCCGTAATTGTTGACTTTTGGTGAATAGTGTTAACTTTTTAACTTTTTGAGTAACTTTTTAACTTTTTGACTTATTTGAAACTTCCCAAACTTAGCCTTAGTCATCATTTAACAGTTGATCGAAATATTACAATTCAACTGTTATCATTATCACTAATTCTGAAAGATAATGTTTTCCAACACTTTCTTCATTTAACTATCATCCTATGGTTGATCTAAAAAGCATAGAGCTAATGATATTGACTAATATTAACTTTGTCGCTTTTAGATCAACTACTAACAAGTAAATTACACTTTGCTCCTTTTATATTTAGTCACTTTTTTACTTTAACCTTTCAAGTTTCCACCCCCCTCCCCCCAAAAAAAAAAATTGGCCTTTTATGTTTCAATATTTTCTCAGTTTACAATTAATGCTAATTTCCGTTAAAATTAGACAAAAAATGACATAGTGACAATCATGTGAGATAAAAATATTTTATTATATATAACTCACACATCTGATACAAACTTAAATTATAATATAATAATATTTTTTATGTTATGTGACAATTATTGTGATATTTTCTGTTTAATTTTAAACATAAGTTAGTTTTAGGAGTAGATTACAGAAAACTTGAAATATGAAAAGTCAAAATAAAAAAATAAAAAAATAATTTAAAGGCCAAAATGAAAAAAAAAAATAGCCAAACATAAAAGGGACTTTGGCTCTGTTTGGGAAAAAAGTTTTGGACTAAAATAGTCAATAAAATAAAATAGTTAATAAAATAAAATATCATATTTAAATTATAATTATTTATTTTTTTCTCTCATAATTATTAAATTAAATAAAAAATTAAAAAATTAATTAAAATAGTTAATTTTCTAAACGAGCTGAAAATAATTTACCCACCATTAAATAATGAGTGAATGAAAAAAAAAAATTTATGGCTTTGTTTAGGAAGAATGGTTAGGTTGAGTTTTAGACTATTTTAATCACAATAAAATAAAATAAATTTTTTAATTCAATAAGATAAAATATCATATTTAATTTATAATCATTATATTTACCACTTATAAAAAATTAAAAAAATTAAAACGCACTCTCAAATCAACCCTATACCTACCTCGTTGATGCCCATAAAAACAAATTGACTGCATTCCGTTAGTTAACGGAGACAGAGAAGAGAGAGTGTTCGTTTTGGACTGAATGGTACGCCCTTGAATGGTACGCCCTTGTACGGGGGAAGGTGCTGACTAAGGAAACGAAAACTATAGGGCAGGAAGCCACACCACCCCAACACACACCCCCACACAAGCCCCGTTTGGCAATATAATTGAAACTAATTTAATTTATTAAAAAATAAAATAAGATAAAAAATTAATAAAATAAAATATTACATTTAAATTATAATTAGTTTATTTTTTTTCTTACAAAATTATAAAAACATTAAAAATTCATCATACAGATAACTTTTATAACCAAATTAAAATAATAAAAAAATTAAAAAGTTTAGCTAAAATCGCTGTTGCCAAACAAAGCCTAACTACTCCCTCTATATATATAAAGCATGATTAGACTCACCAATTCCAATCCACTTCCTTTCTCTTTCTAAGTCGACTGTATTTCACTCTCTTTCTCTCTCTTTACTCTCCACTCTCTCTCTTATATCGAAGCTCTATTGTATGGCCGCCCATTTGCAGAGTAGGGGACTCGTGGGCTTCGGTAAGCGATTCATCAACCAGATCCGCGCTGGGAGCTCTCGCGATCCCTCTCACTCTCCCTCCCTCGCTCTCAGGTATATATATATACACAGTTGATTTCATTTTGAGTTTGATGATGGTTGAATTTCTGTGTGAAACATGTTTCTGTTCTTGTTTGAGAATTTTACGTATTTCTTCTTATCGATCTTCACGGCCAAAGCTATCTTTTCCTAATTCCTGCATGCTGATATTTGTGCTGCTGATTTTCTCGAAATTAAATGTTTTCTCAGAAAGATTTCTCGGAAAACAAACAGTAAGAAATTAATTAATTTTGATTTTTATGGTGACGGATGATATTATGAGATTTTTATTGGTCCAACTCATTATTATTGCTTCCTTTCTCTTTTTTTAATGGAAATTATATAGTTTTACAAATTCAATGAAATTATTATTATTTTTATTATCGGTTATTGATTACTCGTATCAATTTAAAAGAAAAAAATAAAATGATTCATGAAAACATAAATTTTACTGTTTATTATTCATATATTTATACCTTATTTATTTTAAGTAATTCGAGATGTGATGACAAGTATAATTTATTTTTATTTGTTTAAGTTTCATTTTGTTCGTCCCAGCTCAAATATCTATCCTTTTATCGTTATTTACGTACCAAAAAAAGGTCCGTACTTTGGGGAGTAGTTTATGAAGACAAAGGTCTTTTGGTTTGGACATGGTTTTGTCTGTTGAGACGGGGTATTTTAATATTTAATAATAATAATTAAGCAACTTGTAATTTAAAAATATAATAATATATATTATCATTAGTTGAAGCGTGTCAATCATCGGATAAGTTCTGAGTCATTTAAGCCCATTTAGGTGCTGTTCTTGGCCCACCTCACACCTCACACCAAAAGGAAATTACCCTTTGATTAAAATACCATGTGATGTGGGGCTTGTAATGTTATTTTCACCTTCTTCAAGAAACCCAAAAAAAAAAAAAAAAAAAAAAAGAAAAAGGTTTTTGTTATTGAAAGAAAGCCTTTCCTCTTGGCTTCACCTAGTCATTTTATTTTATTATCAAAAACATGGAAAAGAAAAAAAAGAAAAAAGAGGAGAGGTTTGAATCTCCAAGTCCAATCCAATTTCCTAGTCAAAACTTCTGAAATTCAAGCACCCAAATTTGTATTCCTAATCATTTATTTATAAATCATCTCTTTTTATAAAAAAAAAAGAAAAAGAAAAAGAAAAGAGGAGGTTTGAATGAATCTCCTGTCCAATCCAATTTCCAAGTCAAAACTTCTTAATTCAAGCACCCAGATTTGAATTGGTGATTTTTCACAAGTTTATAAACACTGATTTTATTTTTCAATGATATTTTCTTTATGTGACACACTTGTAGTGGTTGATTATTAATGAAATTTACCTAAGACCCACTCTATTAGAAATGTGTAATTGTGCCATATAAAATGTTAAATAAAATATTATACAGAAATATATTAATTATAGCATTACCTTTTGGAGTTAAAAAGTTACTTTTTTTTGTTAAGCACTTTTTTAAATAAACCTTCTAACAAACTCTCTATTAATTCTCTATTCTTTTTAAATATTATTTTTATTCATTTCAATATAATGTTATTTTTATAAACAGGGCTTCCAAATATTTAATTAATGATGTGTTATGTAAAATATCACACCAGATAATAGATGTATTGAATCCTAACCATAAATCCCAAGTACTGACTTGGGATCTCAATTTTTATTTGTTTTTCTAATGGCATAATGTCATTATGATCTCTTATGACCTGGTAGGATGATACCTTATTATTATAATTTGCTTTAGTTATCATGCTCTCACAACCACCATCATCTTTCCCACTGTTTGAGGTCAATGCACATTAGATTAGTTTGAGTTCTAATTCAGGCTTTTATTTTTTTAAAAAACAAATCTAGGGTTGGAGAATGGAGCTGTGACACTTCCACGTAGGAAATTTATTTTCCCTTCTTATTTCATCACTTGTTTTTGTTTTAAAATTTTTTCTAGTGATACAGAAATCAATTACAGAATAGACACAATCTTCTCATATGAACTAAGTTCTTCCACTTTTCATGAGTTCTAATTTTCAATTTCGTAATTGATCTGTGGAAATAGATGCACCGTTCTATTATTATTATTTTTCTTAGCATGGAAAATGCGCATCCATTTTGTTATAGATCAAAATTAGTTGGTTGGGTTGGTGAGAAGTTCTATTCTGATTGAACAATGTGCCGATCACGTGAGTAGATATCATCCTACACACCCTTTTGCCTCATGTTCCACACTGATCACGGGTGTCTTCGGCTTCCTCAATATTTATATTTAAAACTATGCACAAGTACATACAAATGACGGGGACAAATGTAAGGGCACCATTTATACTTTAAGAAAGAGAAAGGGTATAAAGGGAATATAATATTTGAATTGTATATTACATTTAGAGGCATTGTTTTCTTGGAAATTCCCAAATTATTGCCAACTGTCAGCTGTTTTTATTACCATTGTTATATTGTTAATTTGATATAAACGATGTGTTGATACCAGTTTTAAAATAGCTAGTTATTTTATTGAGTATTCTGTTTTGAAATGAATGAATATTAGTTTGACACATCATTATTAATGTGTGTGTGTGCAGGAGGGCCGTGCACGCGTCAGTATACGACAAGAACATCGACGAGCAAATCCTTCCAACCATTGTTCCGGACGATGTAATCCAGCCTGAATCCGACAAGTACTGGGCCCCGCACCCGCAAACCGGGGTATTCGGCCCAGCCACTGATCAGGACCCAGCTGCAGGTGGGGAACGTGGGTTCCACTCGACTGCGAGTGGTGGCGTGGATTCGGTGTTGGAACTGAAGGCCTTCTTCCGATCCGTCGAGGATTTGGATAAGCCCATTGAGGAGTAAGAGAATCCCAATCAAGGATTAGTCTGTCCTCTGGTATAGATAATATCAGAAGAGAGGACGGCTAGTATTCCCATAATACTTATACAATAAGTTTGAGAGTGCAGTAGAAATAGCACCTGGTTTTTTATATGTTTATAGACTATAATAGCTAAGAAATCTGTGATATATATATATGCAAGTATTGTGTAATAGTAAGGTCATGTATTTATGGACGCATAGTATGTCATGCACTGTGGTTTGCTTTTTTGCTATAAAAACACTTGGTTACATCTACTATATTTTCTCCCTTTTTTTTCTTTTTTGTTTTTATATAGTTTCTGCATGACTTTAAAGATTCACTTGCAAGGCATTTGGGATGAAAATGTATTATGGTGGGGAAGTATATATTTAACCTTTTTCCTTTTAAAGGAAAAATGGCAATAAGATGGTGACTCCACATTGTCTCACTTTATTCTGCTTGGATCACTGCATTGGAAACTTTAAAACTCATGAATGAAACTAGGAATCGATAGTTTTATAAAATAAACTAGGAATGAAAAAGCGCAACAAAGTTTCATAGAAGCGTTCACACTAATAAGTTTATACATTTTTTATGATATAATATTAGTAAGTGTGTGCACTCGATGGGTGTGTCATGAAAATGAATCAATTGATTTTTCACTATTTAACGAAAAATTAAAATAAATAAATAAATAAACAACGTAGATGAAGAGAAGAAAACTGAAGAAATTCCAAACATTTGAAATTTAAAATAAAAAAAGTGAGGTAGTTGCAAGACAATTTGAAAATGTAAGGACTGTGACAACTTCATTGAGTTGTAAGCCTTATATAATAAAATAGATAATATTAATTAAGATTGTTTTATGTTTTTTGACATCCAGTACTTGATGAGTCATCAAAGTTTGTTCCCTTATTTTGTGAGTATTTTGATAATCTTAGTTATATATAATGAATTTAATTTTCATTTCTTTCACGGACATAGCATATTATCAAACCATATATATATTCTATGGGTTTAATTTATTTTTCTTTACTATTTGTAAGTTGAAATCATTCGATTCTCACACAACACTTTTGCAAAGGACCCTCCTCCATAACCAATCACAAAATGTGAATTTGATGAGGAAACTACAGAACTTTTAGATTATATTCATGAAAATGTACCCTTCTTTTGTAAAGGTGAAATATGCTCTACTAGATTGCTCTCCATTGGCTTTCCATGATGCCTTACTTTATTCCTTCTAGGGTGCTGTAGTGGAGGAGCGTATATTTTCTGAATTTAGTAGAGCTTGATTAATATTTGTATATTCTCAAATTATTTAGTGATGTAAACCTCAACATATATATTAACTAGAAGTGTACACACACATTATGTTTGTGAAATAGTTAGATCAATATACAGTAAGATCTAATAGCGCAAGAAATTGCTCTATAATGGGAGTAGAGCAAGTTACCAACATGGTCCAGTTTCATCTGCACCAAGTGTCTTATTCCATTTATAATATAAAATAGATGTCTATACAGATATAAACAACTATATGGTATCCTTCTTTTAATGCATTATAACTCTTGTCAAACCATGTATATTTGTGTTGTATTTTTGTTTGTGTTAATTTTTCTTATTGTTGTGTAAGTGTGGTTTATTCCACAACATATATATGATAATTACACAATCACGCACGGGTGCACACACACATGTAATTAATATATGTGTCCCTATATTAAATTGGGAAAATTTCACTTTAGGGGTAGTTTTGAAAAGTAATTATAAACGAGTGATAAGTTTTATGAATATTGATAATTAAAAATGCAAATTTTATCATGAATCAATACTAAATTTTTAGAACAACCACTGGTGAATAATTTTCCCTATTAAATAGTTAGTTTCGTCATTGCATGCACATATTTACTTTTCCGAGAGAAGTTTCAATTGCTTGCCTAAATTAGCATGATAGATTATCACACTTGGCTTCATTCATACTTCATATGAACGAAAACACTTTAATTTCTCACTAACCTCACTCCATCCTTAGGTGAGTGAAGCACTCGCATAAAGTTCCAAATTTTAAAAAAATTCAAAATTTTATGCTTTTTGATATTTGTCAAAAGGTTTGTTAAATGAAAAAAAGAAGCTAGTTTGGTATGGCGCCATCTTCTCTGGGGATCAATCACTTGGAGCATAAAGGATGGGAGCCAAACCCTGGGCCCACATCTTGGCGAAGTCTGTTTTTATCCTCCTCAAGTTGACAGTACTGATGTTGCACTTCCAATAACTTCAATGTTTGTTTTTCTTGTTTTCACTACAAGAAAATTGGCCTATAACTACGTTTTTGATATGGTTGCATTTTTTTCAAAAAACGTTGTTTCAAAGGTTTTCAAAATATTTTGTAAACAACTCATTTTAAAAAAAACTCTCTCTCTAAAAAAAACCTCCTTCTCAGGTGTTACCATTGGCCAGCCGGTCGCCGCGTTTGGCCATGGCGGTTGGCTGGCCTAGCTTTCTCTCTTTGTGTTGTTGTTTTTTCTCCTTTTAATCTTGAGCCCCCATTTGTGTTCCGTTTGCCTCCTTTCGGATCTAATCTCTAGATTTGTTTAGGGTGCTAGTTTTATCCTTTCGTTTTTGTTTAGGCTGCTTGTGTTCTCAGGTTGTGGGTGGTTCTAAATCTATCTTCACTTTGTGGGTTTTGGTGTTTTGGAAGCTTCGATGGGTGGTTTTGGTGGGTTCTTTTCTCGAATGAAGTGGTTCGGTGGTAGTGGTGTTTTGGCCATGGTTTTCAGTTTCGGCCATGGGTTTTGGTATAGGATGCTTGCGTTGACCAAGGGTGGGTTGATTTAGGAACTTCATTCGGGCACTTCGCTGCGAGAGGGAGTTTGAGGGGTGGAGGATCCAGAGTTGTTTAGGATCTTCATTCGAGCGCTCCGTGCGAGTGGGTGTTTGAGGGGTGATTTCCGTTCAATCCTATGGTGGTCGGTGTTTGTGTTTGGTTAAGCATGAAGAGGAGAGTGAAGCAAGCAGTGGCTGTCGATGTTCAGAGGCGAAGCAAAGTAGTTTCGGTCTCGGGTGGTTCTCGATGGTGAAGCAAGAAGAGGCTGTTGAGGTTGCTAGGTGTCTGTAATGGAGGGTGTTGTTTGGGTCACGGAGTAGAGGTGAAGGAAGCAAGAAGAGGTGAGTGAATGCTGCAAGACGAGGCTGTTGATGTTCAGAATTCGGTCACGAGTGGTCCTCGATGGCAATGGAGTCTGCGTGTCCGGCAAGTATGGAGGTTGAGTGTATCAAGTGTGTATCAATGTATCAAGTGTGTATCAGGCGTGGGGCTCAAGAGTGCATCAAGTGTTTGAGTCAAGCGTGGGGTGTTCCAAGAGTGAGTAGCTGTGGTTTAGGTGGGGTGTTTCAGTGTGTAGCTGTGGTTTAGGTGGGGGCTCAAGTGTGTGGTTTATTTTATTTTTTAGTTATATTTTAAAATTTAAAATCGTGAGGCTAAGGGGTTGGTTGTAAGAACGCGAGTAGTAGTAGTAGGAGAGTGAGTATTTACTCTTCGAATCTCTCTCATTGCGTTTTATTTCCTTGTACCTATAAATTTTATGTTTTTAATGGAATTTTTCTTTGCCGATCAAAAAAAAAAAAACTCATTTTAAAAAACACGCGTGCTACCTGGTGTACTTGCATATTAAGGCCCACGCGTTTTTCATTTTTCATCTTATGGTGAAAGTTCACTAGATCAAGCATCGTAGGCTCCGATTTATGATTGTAATCTCTATCCAACTCTCTTCATCTTGGCTCAAAGCTCTCAATCAGTCTAATTTGAAGATTAATTTTGTGAGTCTCATCCTCTGATTTTTTGATTTTGTTTATATACGAACTCATATCTGTGTCTACGATCTCAGATCTATTTGATATATATACTAATTTATATTAAAGAGAACATAAATTGATCGATTGATTGATTGATTTTTAGTTTATTGATCGCGATCAAACACTCTTTCTCTAGATTTGATTGATTGATTGCTTTCGTTCAAATTTGTAAGTTTTAGTACCTGTGCGCATATTAACATCCTCAAACCGACTCTATTTTTGTCTCGTTCATGGTGATCTTTGTGTTTGTGCTTCGTATACAATTCTAGGGTTAGTCTATTGAGGCTAATGGCTGCTCATAGACTATATGAAAACAAGTGGGCAATGATTGCTAGGCTCTTCCCTGGTAGAATTGACAATGCAGTGAAGTATAAGCACTGTTACAAGCCTTGCGCCAAAATTGTAAATGGCATCGTAGGTAATTGCCCTTCCTTCTCTTACTTTTGGTGCTCTGTAATCTCATAATGTCACATTTCTCTGGTTTTATTTATTTATTTGTTAACCATTTGCCTAAATTGTAATGCAAATTTGTGGTAACTATATTATTGTCAAATCATGAATCGAATCATTAAAAAGTGAATCATAATCATAAGATTTATATTATGGAAAATTTACCCATAAGTCCTAGTTTTTGAAACGTTGAACCATTTAGTCCTAAAAATTTTCTTATGCTCCATTTAGTTCCATTTTTACATCAGCATGATGTAAATGATGTAAATGATCTGATGTTTCATTCTATAATTTCAAAATTTATTGAAATCTGATGAACATTAGATGTTTTTCATCCTATATTTTCAAACATTATTGAAATTTGATGAACATTAGATGTTTGAAATCTAATGTTTGTAACATGACTCTGATGTTATTAACATTGTATCTGATGTTATTAACATTGTAATGGGACCTTTCAGTCTATAAGAAAATTTTTAGGACTAAACAGTGCATAAGTTATTAATTTGGGATTTATTGGTACATCCCCCTTATATTATTTAATATAATATATAATATAGTGTTTAAAATCAAAATGTATACAATGTTTAATAAAAACTAAATTATTAATATGACTAAATTATAAATGTATATACACATAAAATCACATATATCAATTTAAGTAATTATGTTCCTCTATAAATTTTTATAGTTTGGTCAAAACGACGATGTTTCATGCATTATATAAACAAAAATAGAAAAAGAATTAAATTGAAGTGAATTGTGTGAATCTTAGTGAATCGTAGTAAATCATAAATTGAATTGTACAATTCACTCAATTTTCCAATTCAACAGCACAATTCGAATCGTTTTTGTTGAAACTCGTATTTTTGCAGATGCCATTTTTAAAATGTTTAATGTAATTATGGGTGAATTAGAGGCTGATACCTAAACTCTGTATAATTAAACAACATGCAGAATTTTTCTTAGCTTCTTATTGGAGTCAACAAAAAAGTCAGTGTTGGATAGCTTTTGATCATTTCGGTTCTTTATTTATTTGGAATTTTTCAAATATATTTGTCCTCTTCTTTTTCTTCATGTACAATTATACCCATTGCTTTGATGTTTGGGTGCAAGCATATAACTTTTGATACTTGTTTCTATTTTTGATGTTTTCAGCAGCCAATTTGGTTGTGGCTAACGTAGCAAAGGCTGTAAGTATCGAGAATATTATGGTGAGAACTTGTTGTTAGCTTTAGCCATCTTGTTTAAATTCATTTAATGTTTAAACCAAGTCTTTTTTGTTTTTTGATTTGTCAATCATGCTTAGACAGAAGTATATAGCAGATCATTCCTAGTTTTTCCGAGTCCTATATGCAAGTTTTGTTTCTTTTTCTCCCTCCCATATAATCTCAGGAAATACGATTATTTTTCTTCAAGTCAGGAAGGAGCTGCTTCTGTTTATACTTTAGCAGATAGAAGTGTTAGAGATTGGTTTGGAGGCTTCCTACATTCACCTGGAGAATAGGCTAACGAAGCTGTTCAAGACTAGCTATTGACTCTCAGTTTTACTAGGTTCATATTCTGCATACTGTTTCTAAGTTTGAATTAGGTCATTTGGGGATTTTATATTTATAGTTTTATCTGTTGTTCATGCATGTTCCTCTTTGTAGCTTTGTTGTTATATTTGGTGCAGGGCTTGTAACAAGTGGCCAATGATTACAAAGAATGTTACATAAATTTTCAAGCTATGTTGATATATATATTATTGTTATTAACTAGTGAAGTAAGTTCTTATCTTAATTGATGTGTAATGAAATTTGCAGGTGGAAGATTCTATTCAAGAGGCTTGTCCGTGAAATTGCTCAGGACTTCAAGGTAATTGAAAGGTCATAATTGTTAAACATTGTCATATTTATTGTAATTATTTATTATCTTTACTTCACTTGCCTTGTATTCTTTGTTAGACACCTTACATTTTAGTCTTGACATTAGGAAATTCTACTTGTGATGATTGAGTTGCCATCACTTATTAATGTTGCAAATTGCTCATCTGAATATCACGTTTGAACTACTTCCTTACAACTAATTAATACAAATTTAAAAGATGATTTTGTCAGTGAATCCAAACTAAAATGATTTTGGGTTATGTAGCCAATACTCCTGTGTACCGAACATATAGAGAATATTAATATTCTTGAGAAGTCTGGATAGTGTACTGAAAAGTAAATAATCATTATTAAGGAACAAAATTAATGTTGTTTCTTATTCATTATGTATTTACTCTTACTGCTTGAAGGGACTGAACACTATTTTCTTTTAGTGTGCTTTTGTGTATTGCAGGTATTCATGAAGTAAGTTTGCTGCATTTGGATTGGATGTAAAGCCATTCATTGTTTGGTTGTTGTAACAACTCATGTGAATATTTAAGTTCATTTAATTTATTTTTTGGATTTCGTGTACTGTGATATCATTTTTTGTTGTATATATTTCCACTTGTTATGCTTGTGCTATACATTTGTCAGATATTTCTGTGTCCTATTTTGTAAGGATTTTCTACTCCCTACGAGACCAATCGCAATGGCTAAGAGCTTGTGAGCCTGCGAGACCAATTGTGAGACAAAAGAAGGAAGTCTTGTTCGATATGGATTTTTCACATCTACTAGTTCAAGTAATGAATTTTTTTGGAACTCAACAAGTTTTACACTTGAATTACCATTTCTACGCTTATTAATTAATTTCATTGAAAAAAATTAGACTACAAGCATTAGAAACACACATTCAAGTCAGAGATCTTGTTTCTCCCTGCCTCTCTGATCTCTACTAGTGTGAATGAACCACTATGGTCCAATGGTTCTGGTATATGCACCTTAAAAGCTGAAATGTTCTCTCTCTCTTTTTTTTTTTTTTGAATTGTTGAAATTACATAATATGCTTTTCATAATTTGATTATATTAAATCTGGAACAAGCAGGGAATATGCATGTTCTTATTATAGTGGTGATTTATGTATTAACTTTTATCTCTTCATGCTTTTGATAGTATTTATTGCTTTGTTCTAGATTTTCTTCAAATGGATTATAATTTGCAACTGTTATTTATTTATCTGTAGATCGAAAGGATAATTTTTCTGAGAGAAAGATCTAATTCAAGATGTAAAGAGGAATTTGCAACTTGTTTTTTTTTTTTTTTCCTTTTAATAGGCCCAAAATTGAAATCTTGTTAGAATTTTTTATTTTTCATTTTTGGTAAGAGCATTAAAATATCCAAGTGTGCTGATTGGTGAATTTTAGAACCCCCCCCCTCATTTTTTAAGATCGGGGTGAATTTTAAAACTTAAATATGCTTCTATGAACATGTATTTATTTATTTTTCTATCAAATATCAAATTTGATGGTTTTATTTCATCAACTTCTACTTTCATTTTATTTTTTTGCTATGCTGTGCTTTATGGTTTTGTGCAAATTGGAATGTGAATAAATAACAAGCCAACTCAACAACATATTTTATATTAATTAAATTATGAAATAAAGAAAAAAGATGGTGTTTTAGTTGAAAACGTCACTATATCCTGTGACATCATCAATTACTATTTAAACAGATTGCATATTATACTGACGCTTATGAAAACGCCACTGCAAGTATCAATGACATTTATAAAGCGCCTTATACCTATGGCGATGGCCGCGTTAGCAACGTAAAGTAAAAACGCTAGTATATCCTTTTGGTAGTGTTTTTGCCACTTATAGCAGTGTTTTTGAAATGTCGATAAAGGTAATTTTTTCTGTAGTGTTTGTTTAATTGATATTGATGCCCCTACTGCAATAATTCAAGTTCAAGATTCCATAGTTGATAAATTCATTTTCCTTCACCCATGAATAACTACTGTTTCCTTGTACTTGATACACATGGCTCTATGGTAGCCGGCGGCGGAGCTACATGGTGCCTAGGGAGGTCACATGCCCCCCTGGATTTTTCTTTTCTTTGCTTTTTTTGGTTACAGATGTGCATATATAAAATTTTCAAAAAAAATAATATTTAGAATAAAATGTCAATAGCATTTTTAAACTTATGAAAACAATAGTGATTGTTTTATTGAAAATGAAGTGATTACAACAAATTATATTTTTATGTATGAAAATTTTGTGAAAAAATCTCAATACAAAAGTAATATCCATCATTATTGAAATGTAAATATAATTAATCTCACTATATATATGTAAAAATTACTAGAGTGATAATTATACTTGCATGTGGAGTTCACCTTTCACATGTTACTTTACTATTGATTGGTGATATTATATGTCAATAATGACGTGATATCACTATTATATGAAATTTTTACTCAAATTTTGTAAAAATTTGATTTATCTTATCATTATATAATTTATTTTAAGACATAAATATATTACTTTTTTATATTGTCTATGATACACTAGTTACACGCCATACTTTTTTTTCGATTTTATTCGAAGTTAATTGTAGAATTTTATGTGAAATACTTTTGTAATAATTTATTTAAGTTTTGTACTTATTATTAATTCAAAAATTATTATTATCTTCTTACTATTGGTTATGGAAAAAAAAAATTAAAATTGTAATCAATAAATGCCTCTTCTGATATAATTTCCTAGCTCCACCACTGATGGTAGCTATCAGGCGTCATCATCCTTAGAGATATGCTATGGAAAAAGAACATTCTTTGTGTTGGACCATTTTAATATTTTTGGTTATTTATTTATTTATTTTATTTTATGACCTTTTGTCTTGTTCATGAATGACGATTATTGAAAGGTCATGGGCTTTGTGGTGAGTTAGTGTTTAAAGGTTTTGAGACTCTCCCTTTTCCCTTATTTAATATATTATTATTTTTGGCATAATTTGTAAGGTCCTACTAGCCTATAAATTATTCCTCTCATCTACTCATTTCTACATAAACTCTTTTTACACGTGAGAGATTACTAGCCAAAAAAGAGTGTTTTTCTTGGTGGAGCCTTGGTTCACCATATTGTGCAGAGGTGACCTGAACCATATGACAAGTAGTCGGGTTGTTGTATCCTAGAGGGGACAAGTCAAAGTTTAGTGGCTGTTGCATCGGTGTTTGGGTTCTTCTTACCGCAGTGGGCTTGATCTCCTTAAAGAAAACGAGATATTCATGTCTCAACCTGATCTATTTGTATCTCATTTTATTTCTATTATTTATCAATAAAATATAATTTTTTTGGTATTTTCATCAACAATTTTAAGGAGATCAAAAATGGAACAAGTACTAGAAAAAATCAATGATGAAATTAGAGATCTTAACAAGCCTTTAAAGTTCAAAGGAGTTCATTTTAAGAGGTAGAAAAGAAAAGTTCTTTTTTACCTTAACCTTTTGAAAGTTTCTTATGTTCTTACCGAGAAGAACCCAAACAAAATCCCAACTGATGCGATGAATGATGAAGACTACAAAGCACATGAAGCAAAAGTGGCTTCATATAATACAGATAAGTATCAATGTCGTTTTTATCTCTTGAATTGCCTTGTTAATTAATTTTATGATTATTATGACACCACTTATACTTCTGCTAACAAAATTTGGAAAGCCTTACAGACTAAGTATGATATTGAAGAGGCAGGAGCGAAAAAATATGCAGCTAGTTGATTTTTTTGCATCCAAATGGTGGATAGAAAAACTGTTGTGGAGTAAGTACAAGATTTCCAAATCATAGTTGTAGAAGTAAAATCTGAAAGTATCAAGATTGGTGACAACTTGGTAGTTGCAGGAATTATTGGCAAGTTACCACCATCCTGGAGAATTCTAAAAGAACGTGTGCCACAAACAAAAAGAGACTTCCTTAGAGGCATTGCTCACTTGCATCTGAGTCGAAGAGAAGGTGCAGACATCCCATTTTTGACCGCCCTTAAGACTTGGGCGCTACTGATGGTTTATTTGGTGATGAAAGTTGTGCAGTACAAGGGTTTAATTTCTTTAGCAAGAGGAGAGTCAAATCCCAACTTCATATCTTTTTTGGACTAAAATGATCTTGATCAAAAGATTTTATACCTTGAAACCCTCTCTTTCAAAACATTTTTGAAAAATGTTTCTATGATGTTCTGAGGCTCGCATTTTGTCAAATGTTGAGCTTTTCGGTAAACCAAGCAAGGACACAGTGAAAATGAATGAAAGAGAGATGAAATCTTTGGAAAATATTTCAAAACACCTTGTTTAGGGGTTTGGATTTGAAGAAAAGAGGAGTGGAGGGAAGAAACCTAGTTGAGGAAGAAGTTGGGTATGAATCGCTAAAAGAGAGTCAGACGACCCTCGCTAAATTAGGCTCATCTGTTTGCATCCTTGGATTTTAGTTATGAGGCCACCACCGTTGGAAAGAAGAATTCTGGGGCTTCATTTTGTACTCAAAAATCTCCTAAAGCCGAGTTCGGATGGGGAAGATATGATTGGTTGAAGTTGGGCATCATTCCGGTTGGACCGAAATTGAGCAGCCTTCACTAAAAAAGGGATATCTCTTAGCATAGTTGGAATTTTGAGGTGAGGATTCCACCATTGGGAATCTTACTTCCAGGGCTTCAATTTGGACACAAGAATAACCTGAAAAGGAGTCCAGATGAAGGATTTATGCCTGGTGCAAGTCAGGAACTAGGGCTAGTTTTTGCCGTCGGCCTCTATGGGAGTGCATCGGCCACAATTGGAGCTCATCAGCCATAGGTCGGCCAAGAGTGAACCTAATCAGCCACAAATGATGGCTGGTCAGCCAACAAAGTGGCCGGTTGGCCAGAAGTGTCCAGAAAGCCCAGAATTGGCAGATATTTCTCCTCCAACTGTTTTCACCTTGCTCCAACTGTCCCAATTCAGATATTTTCGACCAAAACTCTTTCTTTTGCTATGTATGAAGATATATCTCCCATTTTACAAGAAAGAGACATTTGAAGCAATTTTGGGAGCCTCTCTCTCTAAAAAAGTCCTCTCTCTCTAGAAATTTCTGAGCTAAATTTCAGCTTTTCTCTCTAGTTGGCTCTCCCTCTTGACCTTGTGTGCATGCAAGAGATATACTTGGAGCTATACCTCTCCTTTGCCTAGGCATCCTTGATCAAAATTAACCACCATTGGGCTGAGGTTCTTTAAGGATCATTTGGAGCTCCTAAGGTGGTTTTAGCTCAGAATTTGGACCTATTTTGCAGCTGTGCATCAAAGGTAAGAACTCTCTTCCTTTTAGCTTATTTTGCATGCTTGCTTGGCCATATTTTCTCACTACTTTGGGGCTGTTTTTGGGGTGGTGTTGAACTAAAAAAACCTCTATTTTCCCTCTATTTTTTAGTCCTAAAAGTGTTGGTTTGTGCCTTGTTTGGCTAGGGGGTTGTTCTCCATTTTTGTTCCTTGGCTTGTGAGGCCTTTTGAGCTATCTTTCAAGCTTTTCAAACAACTTCTTTTTGGCCTTAAAACCACTGAATTCCAGAGAAATTTCAGTGGTAGAAACCTTGTTTTGAGGCTCAAAATAGGAGGGGGTGGTCCCCCATCCTCTTGTCTTGTTAGCATGTGTTGTTGGCCTATCAAATGAGCATGTATTTCTCTCTTCTTGAGGCTGTGTTCAAACACTTTTTTGTGACTTTTTGGACCTTCCATAACTCTATTTTGGGCTGGTTTGGTTATCTCTTGCATGCTTCATGTACTTGTAGTGCAATCTTGCCCATTAACCTAGTGTACTTGGTGTTTTGGCCCTTCATGCTAGCTTGTCTTGGCTATACTCCATACATGTTTTAGCATTATTTTGGCATGCTTTAGGACTTTTTTGGGTGTTCTTGGCCTTTTGGGGCTTGCTTTGTATAGCTATAGTGTAAATGGCTTCACTAGTCTTAAGTTTTGAGGCCACTACCATGCTATACTTGTGATGTTTGTATGCCTTGGCATCATTTGGCATGGTATTTCAGAGCTTATATCTTTTCCATACTGTCATGTTTATCACTCTTTAATTGTGTTTAAGAGTTGTGCCATTATGCCTTGTTTGTGAGCTAATACATGAGCATATCTTTCTTGCCATCTATGCTGCGAGTCAAGCATGTTTTTGCCACTATTTTGACCTGCCTTAGATCTATTTTGAATGGTTAGGGGCATTTGAGCATTTCTTAGTATGGTTGTAGTGTAAAGGGCGTTGCCTAGCTTTGGTTTTTGAGGCCTTTAACATGTTATGCATGTGATGTTTGCATGGTATGGCACCATTTAGCCAGTAATTTTAGTGCATATAGTGTAGTCACACTCTCATATACTTCACTTCTTCATAGCTTTTGAGGGTTGTGTATTATGCCTTGCCCATAGGCCAACATGTGTGCATGTTCTAGCATTTTGAGCTCCTATTTCAGCATGTTTAGGCCACTGTTTTGGCATGTTTAACCTCTGTCCAGGGTTAGTTTGGTCATTTAAGCTTGGTATTGCATGCCTCTTGTGAAATGCTCTTTACTAGCTTCGATGTTTTTGACCTTCAACATGTTATGCTTGCATTGTTTGCATGCCTTAAGGTCTTTAGCATCCCATTTCAGTGCTGAAATGCATACCATTGCATGCCATCTTTCATTTGTTGTATCACTTTGAAAGTGGTCTTGAGCCCCTTGTCGGCTTGAGCATGAAATTAAGGCTCTCATGCCTAATGGTTTTAGCCTTCTCTTAAGGGTTTCTACTAACCAAAAGCATGAGGCTTCTTTCATGCTCAAGGTGCTTGTGGCTTAGATCCTCTTTCAAAATTAGAGGACTCTCACTTTTGGGCTTAACCGGTTAAAGGACTTATTGGTAATCTAAAAGGAGTAAACAAAATGAATCAAAGTAAAATATGCCAAGATTACATGTTTGTGTTGCATTGCATATGTTTAGATCGGATGTTAAACCAAACACAAGAAATGAGAGACGTTTTATACTTGAAGTGATGAAACGTGTCTCATTTCTTAGTCACCGACACCCTTAATCGTGTATGATAGGGTGGAAGTTTCATCGAGTCTATTTGTGCATTCATTGATTTGTACACATTTGGCTTCTTGGCCATTGTGCATTGTGATGCTCGGTTGGTGGCCCGAGAGTTGAGTACCATACTCCTTTGAGCTTGAGATATGATAAGGAGTGTGGTGGTACATACATTTCCTTGAAAATACACTACCATGCCTCTATTTGTGCTCTATTGCAGCAAAAGGAGAAATTGCAGGAATCAGTGGCCGACCGGCCATCAAAGCTGCCGACCGGCCACCAAGTATGCCGATCAACTATCAAAATTGGCCGATAGCCATAAACTCTAGCCGATGGCCATTTCTCTTAGCCAACCATCCCTCAGCATGTTCTTAAGGTGGATCAGAAGCATCTTGGAAGTTAGCACAATTTTCAGAAGTCTAAAAGAGCGGAAACAGAGGCATCGCGAGGTAAGGTAGTGGATTTCCGAGTGAAGCCGACCGAGCATGCATACACCCATCGCCCCGAGGCTCTTTTTAATTGCTTTGCTTAGCTAGTTAACTATTTGGTTTTGTACTTAAGTAGTTAATGCACTTGGCTATTTGTTTCAAATTGGATTGTAATATTTAATTAGCTAGAATTAGTTAATTAGTTGACTTGTAATAATTAGTTTAATTAGCGTAGCTAGTTAGCTTATTATTCGGATCCTCCATCGAGAGGGCATATATGTTGTAATAAGCGTACGTGTGTGTGATGCATGTCTTCCATCCTCCCATTTCTTTCTCCTTTTTATTTACCAGCTTTTGATGGTTAAGCATCCTTATGCTTTGCATGCGTGTATCATTCATTTGTTTTGCATGCACCGGGCTCAGCGCATCATGCAAACTGCATTGTATTTCAATACCAATTCAAATACATGTTATCTAGTTGCATTCACATGACATCTTAGAATAGTCGAGCCTATCTTAGTTGCATTTTTGCATGAGTTGCATTAGACATTCTTGACATAGCTAGGATCATGCATCGATTACTAACTAGCTTTTGTTTTGGCTTGGAGTACACTGTGAGTGTTTATGCTTTAGCAGTCTTGCATGTATGTAAGTGACTGTCATGATAGCATGCTTGCCATGAGGCTATTTGCTTAAATGATTAACTGCATGAATGCCTGTGGGTGAAGGCTTGATTGCCTGAATTGGAACAACTCGATGATTATGAGTTTTAAGCCCATTTGAAGTGGCAAAATCATGTTTTTCTAAGCCCACTTGAGGGTGGCAAATCTGCGTCTTAGCCTACTTTTGAGTAGCAACTTCAAACCATTTTCAAAAACAAACATGAGTTGTTTTGTTCCAATCTGCGTGATTGAGTCTATACTTGTTTGCTGTGCGCATCACGTAGCAAAGGTTAGCTAATAATTAGAATAAAGAACGCATGTGTTTTCAAAAACAACATATCATGTTAGTAGAGGCTGATCCTTTGATCGGGCAAGCAGGGGTGCTCATTTCATGACCTTCCCCCCTCATACCCAAGTTCCCGAGCTAAGGCAACTTTGGTGATGACGGACACGTGGCCTTGGGCACAAGTCAGGGTTTCATAAATTTTCCAAAACAAATATTTAGGTGGCGACTCTGAAATCTGGCAAAGAAGTTCATGTTTGGCGCTTTTTAATTAAAATCGATTTTCCAAAATGATTTGCTGGATTTGGACTCTTTGGTGATTTATTAGTCTTACATTGCACTTTGTGAGCTAAGATTCAGAATCGTGACAGGAGTCCGAATTGTAGTAGCTAGAACACAATTTGCGCCCTCGCGCGCGGAGCGGAGTTCGGGGCGGTCTACAGTTTCTGGCAACTCTGCTGGGGATTTAGAGAACTTGACTCGAACTTATGATATGTTGTTTTGTCTACACTTATGTGTTTCTTTGCATTGCATTTGCATTGGTGCGCCTAAGTCACAGTGTTTTCCATCTTCTATTCCTCAACGGTTTGCCAAAGGATATTGGAGCCTTCTGAAGCTATGGTTCTAAGACTACCTTGCAAAAGAAGAAAACAGACAGCATCTCAGCCTGGTTTCACAAGAGCGGATATGATCATAACTGAATGATTATGCTCTCTACCAAATTCTGCCCAAAACAGATACTAATTTGGCAACTGACATGCACATCCCTGTACAGTTTCACTGTAAAGCACATACTAGTTAATTGAGAGCCAAAACAACCCTACGATGGGGTAGGGTTTCTCTGTCATATCTTGTCAGGAGCTAGGGTTTCACTACGCACGCAGTGGTTTCAGAAGGCTATAAGCACTGAAAATTTTCCTTTTTTGAGTCCAAGAAATGGTCCAGTTTTGGAAAAATTGAATAATTTTTAAGAAAATTAGTCAACCTTATTAAAAATCCTCAAAACTGTTTTTTGCAAATGGCCACTGCTCGACCAACACAGAATTTACTCTTGAGATGCATAACCTCAGATCCAAAACAATGGAAAATTGCCCCTTATCTAAATGGTACTGCATGGCAATGGAAAGTTACCCCTTGTCTGAATTGCACCACAGGGCACTGTAATCAGTCCTCAAAGTGACGATCACAATCGAACTCTCGAATACAGAGAAGACAAAGATGATCAGAACCATTACATGGACACAGTCGATTTGGAAGTGTTTATGGCTGGACTTTAGAATGAAGTTGTCTATGTATCCCAAACATGGGAATCAAGCCTGACGTAGTTCTAGGTTAAGGTACACTCGGGTATTAACCTCTCCTTTTGCGCTCTAACTTTTGCCAAGGCCGCCCTTCCGGGTTTTCAACCTTGCTAGCTATGTTCTTCTTTTCTTTTCAATTCTTTTCACTTCTTTATTTTTTTTCTTTTCTTTCTTTGTTTTCATTTCTTTTCTTTTCTTTTCTTTTTTTCATGTTCTTCATTTTTTTTCTTGCTCTTTTTCTCTTGCTCTAACTTTTGCCTAGGTTGCCCTTCTGGGTTTTCAGCCTAGCGAGCCTTTCAATGGTAGACAAATGTATCTTTGTCCATGTTGATTGGTTTGAGATCTCGAAGCAATCTGAATCCAGGAGAATGGCTGTTGTTCGCTGATGATGTAGAAGTCCATCCAATGGGGGCTAAATTTGCCCCTAGTGTTATGGATAGGAACTCGGTTGTTCTTCAGCAAAAACTTTTCTTCTTTCTTCCCTTCTAGGATTTGGCATTCTTGCCAATCTTCGTTAGCTTGAGAAATGTCCCAATTTTTTACTCTTCAAGCACATCTGACATTTTTTTTGCCCCTAGTTCAAGGGTTGCTTCTCATACAGCTTTGCAAGCTTCCTTTAATAACATCTGATCTTCTTGCCCCTAGTTCATAGGCTGCTTCAAATCTGGCCATACAGGTCTCACATTGTGGTTGACCGTTGAACATTCTGAATCCAAGTTCAAGGTTTGAAAGTAAAAGAGGACAAGTCTCGAGGCCGAGAGCGATCCTAAGTTGCACAATCTCAAAATCAATTCCACACAGGTCTTCGCAGGACCATGCAAAACATTTTTTTGAAATCTTTTAAGAAAGCGACTAGTCGCTCGCGCTGAAGACAATGTAGAACCAATCTAGATCAAGCTAGGATCCTTCCCAGTACTCACATTAACAAAGATGATTTCATTCATTAAGGGCTTAGCATGTCTCTCTTTCTCTCAATTGATCAAATTTTTGCAAATCCCAAGGAATTCCTTCCTCTTTGTTTTCATCACAGTGTTTGAAAAGTTTTGAAAAACTTTGGTCAATGCAATGATTTCAAGGCACAGAAAAGTCACAATTTTGGTCAAATACTACCATCTCATTCAGAACTTCTAACACAACTGGCTCCAAGGTAGAAATAGACACAAAAGGGTGAACATGACTGTTGTTTCATTTAGATCTTCTGGCACAACTGGCTCCAAAACAGAAACAGACTCAAAAAAAAAAAAAAAAAGAGTGTAAAAGACAAATACAAAACAAGATAGTGATGTCCGAGGTAACACCCCCGAAATCACCGGACTCTAACACAACAAGAATGACTCGATACAACAAGATAGACTCAACTGACTCAATACAAAAGGACTGACTCAAAACAACATAACAAAACTGACTCAATACCTAAGTCAGAAAGTACAAAAACTAGCATTTGCACATTGCTCAAAACAGTGCGTGCCATCCACCACAGCTGGAGTAAACAGAGTGCCATCAGCAGGCGGTTTATCCCCCGATCACATGATCACATTATCCCCCAAGTTCATTGATCCAATGTCAATAGACTTTGCAGAGCCTGGTGCGACGATGACCTCATTGTCAATCAGATCTTGTATTTCGTGGCAAAGACGGTAACAACTATCAGTGCCATGACCGATTTGTTGATGGAAGGCACAGTACTTGGCAGCATCATGACTGGCTGGAAGACGACCAGAGAGAGGCCGAGGCTCAAGGGGTTTGAGATGGCCTTGTCTAACGAGGATTTGGAAAGCTTTGAACAAAGTCATGTAGAGGGGATGGAAGACCCTTTGACCTCGGGGTTGGCACTTCGAGGTTTGTGGAGTTTTGTTGGATGCACCAACAAAAGGATTGGTAGGCGCTGACTGGGTTTGCTGATCTCTTTCGAGCATGGGATTAGAGCTGAAAGGAACATTCCTGGTATGACGGCCCTTCTCCCGGCTTGTCCCTTGATTCAAACTGCTCTCGTTCTGAGTGGCAAAAGTGCCATCCACAATCTTTGCAACAACTGCAATCACTTGCTGTTTGTTCAACCCTTCGGTTTTCAAAGCCTCAACAACCCACCGAAGGTGTTCATGGGAACCAATGCCTGCCCCTACCTTGTTCTTACCACTTACCTCCACTCTGCCAAGGGATTGGCCTTCTTCCAATGCGACCCGTCCCAAGATTGGGGAGCCTTTTGGCGTGAAACTTCTAGCATGTGATGTGGTCGATGATGGAGCCAATATCCCAGAGGCCAGATCTGCCACAGTTCTCTGAAGATCTTCAACCATTCTTGTCAGCTCAGAAGTGGTGGGTTCATGGGTTTGAAATGATTGGGACTCGAGTACATCCATCATACACAAGTCCAGGCTCTCTGGAATGAACACCTCAGGCTTGGGTAAATGAGCTAGGGTGATGTATATACTAGAGTCATAGGTGGATGGCAGTATATGGATTAGATTGAGGTGTGTGGGAGATATTTGGTCATTGGGGTCTTGAAGTGGAGCTATCGTCTGGTTGTCGATGAGATTCTGGACCTCATGACGAAGGCGGTAGCAACGATCGGTGCCATGACCGCGCTGCTGATGATACATGCAGTATTTAGTGGGGTTATGTCTGGTCGGGAGTGGATCAGGCAGAGGTTAAGGATCGAGGGGTTTGAGATACCCTTTTTCCATCAAGACTTTTAGTGCGCTAGTCAGGCTCATATAGAGGGGGGTGAAAGTTCTGCCCTAAGCTCAGGCTGGGCCGGCTATTTGTAGGCTTGGACTGGCAAAAGGGTCGGTTGTGGCAACTGTATTGATTTTGGTGGGTTTGGGAATAGCGCTGCTACCAGCATTGGTACTCCTTGAAAAAACCCTCCTTATTGGTTCACTTGTTCTGGGAATGATCCCACTGTTGAACGCATTCTCGACCTGAACCCGCAGTTCATGCAGACTTCTGAAAGTGAATAGTGGAGTGACTATCAACTTCTGCAACATATCAGGCTCAAGGTTGCGCACCATTATCTGCACTTGATCCCTCTCAGAGGCCGATCTGTCTTCTGTGCTGCCTTTGCTCTCCATCTTGCAACAAACTCCACAAAAGGTTCTGTAGGATTCTGATGGGTTGCTTTAATCTCTTGGGTGGTCATTTCAACTTGCGTATTGTAAGAATACTAATCAACAAATGCCTCAGCCAATTCTTCCTGGGCTTCCTTCATGAATCCTCCAACTTAAGTGCAGTGGGTCGCTATACCCAACAGGGTTCTTCCGTACAGAGAGAGTTTTTGCGGCTTAGTCAGACCCATCGGTTTCAGAACATCCAAGAAAAGCCGGATATGTACCATAGGATCTTCAGACCCGTCGAAACAGTCAATACGTGGCATTTTGAATCTGTATAGGAGTCGTATAGCAGACTCGGTGTACCCATCCTCAATGTCGAGAATGGAGTTAAGGCTCTATGCCTTTTTGACTTGCTTCTCAAGGTTCGCAATTTTCACCGCAGTCGGATCGAGATCATTAGCATCAAAGGGATAAAGCCTCTCATTAGGCTACACCAGGGGTCTGAGAACTCGAGCTCGAGCCAACCCTTCTTGGGGATCCGGACCCTGCAAATCTTCAGCTGGCGGAAATGGGTCAAAGTTCGGCTGGGGTCCCGAGACCGGATGTGTGGCAGATGCCCCAAATGGGCATTGCGTTTCAGCATTGGTCTCATTCTACACGGCAGTTCCCTGATTTAATGTTGCTAGCGCGGCCATAACTTCTTCTGAATCTTGTGCCATCACGATCTGCTAAGTTTGAACAAAGGTGATGTGATTGGTGACTGTCAAATCAGTTGAACCGGTGAGCCCTGACTAGCCTTTTTTTGCCTTGCCTCGGCGAAGGAAACACTGGTTGCCCTTGAATGGAATCTCTGACCTGACAAAGTCTATTAACACAGGTCCAATACACCCGGGGGATATTGGAGCCTTCTAAAGCTATGGTTCCAGGACTACCTTGCAAAAGAAGAAAACAGACAGCATCTCAACCTGGTTTCACAAGAGTGGATATGATCACAACTGAATGATTGTGCTCTCTACCAAATTTTGCCCAAAACATATACCAATTTGGCAACTGATATGCACATCTCTGTACAGTTTCACTGTAAAGCACATACCAGTTAATTGAGAGCCAAAACACCCCCATGATGGGGTAGGGTTTCCCTGTCCTATCTTGTCAGGAGTTAGGGTTTCACTACGCACGCAGCGGTTTCAAGCAACCTACATTCGGGTAAGTAACCTGTCCTAGTTTGGAATAGTGTCTATGGCTTCCGATATGCAACTAGGTCAAATGGTCAAAAAGGGTGCCTCGATTAAAACCGAGATTCGTGTTCCTATCGTGGCAGAACCTGTAACCGGTCAGCCTTATGGCACGCTTTTCCAAGCAAGCCTCTGGCAAACCGTTCAGGAATAGTAGACGGCAAACACGATGTCCTAAGCGCACCAATGCAAATGCAATGCAAAAAAGCACATAAGTGTAAACAAAATAACATATCACGAGTTCGAGTCTAGTTCTCTAAATCCCCAACAGATTCACCAGAAACTGTAGACCGCCCAAACTCGATACGTACGCGAGGGCGCGAATTGGAGTTCTAGCTACTACAGTTCGGACTCCTGTCACGGTTCTGAATCTAATCTCACAAAGTGCAATGTAAGACTGATAAATCACCAAAGAGTCCAAATCTGGCAAATCGTTTTGGAAAAAACGATTTTAATAAAAAAAAAAAAAGCACCAAACATGGACTGCTTTGCCAGATTTTTGAGTCGCCACCTAAATATTTTATGTTGGGAAATTTAGGAAACCCTGACTCGTGCCAAATCTGGCAAATCGTTTTGGAAAAAACAATTTAAAAAAAAAAAAAGCACCAAACATGGACTGCTTTGCCAGATTTTTGAGTCGCCACCTAAATATTTTATTTTGGGAAATTTAGGAAACCCTGACTCGTGCCTAAGGCCACATGTCCATCATTACCAAAGTTGCCTGGTCTCGGGAACTTGGGGAAGGTCCTGAAATGAGCACCCTCGCTTGCCCAATCAAAGATCGGCCTCTACTAACATGATATGTTGTTTTTGAAAATACATGTGTTCTTATTTCGGTTTACTAACCTAACTTACTATGTGATGCGCACAACACACAAGTATAGACTAAATCACTCAATTTGGAACAAAACATCTCATGTTTGTTTTTTTTTAAATGGTTTGAAGTTGCTACCCTCAAGTAGGCTAAAGTGCAGATTTACCACCCTCAAGTGGGCTTAAAACATGATTTGCCACAAACAAGTGGGCTTAAAACGCTCATTTTGATGAATTGTTCCAATTCAAGCAATGAAGCCTTTATCCACAAGCATTCATTGAGTTATAGCAGTTAAGCAAATAGCCTCATGGCAAGCATGCTATCATGGCAGTCACTTACACACATGCAAGATGCTAAAGCATAAACACTTACAGTATACTCCGAGCCAAAAGAAAAGCTAATTAGTAATCATGCATGATCCTAGCTATGTTAAGATGCCTAATGTAACACATGCAAGAATGCAACTAAAATAGGTTCGACTATCTAGAATGGCGTATGAATATAACACTTGATAACATGTTTTGAAACACGTATTCAAGAAAGTGTATTGAAATACAATGCAGTTTGAATGATACGCCGAGCTCGGTGCATGCAATACGAATGAATGATGCACGCATGCAAAGCATAAGTATGCTAATTGAAATATGCCCTAAACTAACCATCAAAAGCTGATAAGTAAAAGGGAGAAATACATGGGGTTGGAAGACATTCACACACACATGCACACTTATTACAACATTTGCCCTCTCGACAGAGGGTCCGAATGAATAAGCTAAGCTAGTTACGCTATTAAGCTAACTATTACAAACCAACTAATTAACCAAATTAATTAAGTTACAAAACCAACTAAGTATGAAAAGCATCTTAATAGGCTGCCACAGCTCCGTCTTGAACAATGAAGGATGCATGCTCGGTCGCGTCCTCCTGGAAATCCACCACCTTGCCTCATGATGCCTCTATTTGCACTCTTTTGTACCTCTGAAAATTATGCCAACTTCCAGAATATTTCTGACCCACCTCAGGAACATGCTGAGGAATGATCGGCCAGAGATGGTGGCCATCGGCCAGAGTTGATGGCCATCGGCCACTTCTGATAGCCAATCGACAGCCTCGGTGGTCGGTCAACAGCTTTGATGGCTGGTCGGCCACTGCTTCCTGCAATTTCTCATTTTGCTGCAACAGAGCACAAACAGAGGCATGGCAGTGTATTTGCAAGGAAATATGTGTGCAACTACACTCCTTATCATGTCTTAAGCTCAAAGGAGTGTAGTGCTCAGCTCTCGGGCCACCAATCATGCATTTCAATGCATGATGGCCAAAGAGTCAAGCTTGCACAATGTCGATGAATGCACAAATAACACATAGGACTCGAGAGGCCTCCACCCTATCATGCACAATCAAGGGGGACGGCGACAAAGAAACGAGGCACGTTTCATCACTTCAAGTATGAAACGCCCCTCATTTCTCGTGTTTGGATCAACATCCAATCCAAACACAATGCAATGCAACACACATGCAAACAACATGCTAGAACACTTGAGCATTAAACACTAGTGAAGGATACAACACTAGGATCACGCAACACAATGCTCAATGGACTAAACCAACACCAAACAGACCTTATGCATGCCAAAACAGTGGCTGAAATATACTAAGATCAAGGTATATATATAACAACCCTCGTCACTGTTTACTGATAAACTACTGATTACTGTCAAACTGAGACTGATTATGACTGATAATTGAATTGATTGAAATACTGAACTGACTGACTGAAATCTGAAACTGAATTGATTAAGTATATCTATTATATTGCATTTCTATCTATTGCCTGTTTGATTATCTATTCATGTTTTTATGTTTGAACTGCAAATTGAAGGCCTTATCGGTGGCCGAACCTGAAATTGGTTTATGATTTATGATCGTTAGAATTTATGTAATTTTATGGTATATTTACTTGAAATGTGATTTAGTATGATTAAATTGGATTAAAATAAGCTAGACTACAAGAGTTGGCCCTATTTACCATTTTGCCACCTAGTGGATTAATCTAGGCAACTCCTCTCCACTTCATACACTCTTGACTAAACATTTCATCAGCCCATTTTGAGAGTCTCAACCGACTAGAGAGAGTGAGGATAGGAGCAAAGCTTGAGTTCTTGAGAATTGGCTTGGAGATTGAGAAAATTGAAGGGATTCTTGCATATTTGGGCTCCTACACTTGAATTGAAGACATAAGGTAGAGAAATCACTCTCTTAATTGTGTATCTAAGTTGTATCTAGCATGGATCATGGTATTTTAGAGAGCTAAGTTTAGAATTGGCTCTAGTATGTTGAATTGTAGCACATATCATGCATGCATGTCTACATTGTTGCATTTTGAGGTTGATTGCATGGAATTTGGTACATGCATGTTCATATTGTTGTTATGGACCATGATTTCATCTTGTTTTGGAAAGAATTGGCTCACTAGAGCATGTTTTGAAGCTTTGAAATAACGAACCAAACGATGCTTTGAAGCAAAGCTGAAATAGAACCAAAACTTTGAAGCAAAATAGCAACACCAATGGCAGCCTCCAAAACAGATATACACAACAGCACTGTCTCAACCAAATTTGAACCCACTGAAAATATACATCAATGTTAGCAGCTGCAGCATACAAAATAAACAATGTCAAAAAGATATTGTTGATTCTTGGGCTTTTTATCAACAAAATAAAAAAAAAAATACATTGCAAGAAATAAAAAAAAAATTTAATTATTTGTGACTCTACAATTATAGTAATATATAATTTTATTTTTCTTTTTTTATTAACTGATTGTTAGCAATTGTAATTTACTGACACAACAAGAACTTTAGTGATCACAATAAAACTATCGACACAAAATTCAACATTTTTTTACCATTTTTTGCATGGGCAACTGGCTTTTGTTGGGAAGTCTAATTTGTAATTTCTAATTTGCGACGGCATGTATGCCAACTAAAAAAGTTTTTGTGATTTCTATTAGTTTTGTTCTTGATTTTGTCATCATGATGTCATCTCAAAAAGTATTTGCGACAGTAAATACACTCGCCTCATGTGCTTCACTATTTATTGAATGGACAATTCAATATTAGTTAAGTAACTAATGGTGTTCACGGATTAACTTGGGTCTGGTGGTCTCCCATCTGTTTAAATTTAGGTGAATTAAAAAAAATCAATCTATATCCGTCTGCTTAGTTAGCGGATGTAGATTGAGTAGAGCATGCGGGTTGTTAGGTGAATGTGGATCAATTGGCGAATCAGGTTGGGTCAAGTGGCCTCCCATCCATCATCTGTCTAAATTTAGGTAGATTGAAAAAAATGCATCCATTAAATGGCGAATAGGTTCAGATCATTCAGTTTTGACAGGTTGATCATTCGATTTTAATAGGTTAAGAAAATACCTGCCCGAATAACTATTTTGGATATAATAAGTTACTTTTACAATTTATTTTGTCATAACAAAAAAACATTAAAATTGAAAACTTTCATATTTCATCCATCTCATTGTATTCAATGATTTGAAGATCCAAGGATCCATAACTAAACACACATAACAATTCAATACTCTAGTGCCTAATAGGGGTGAGCAGCAAATATACTGATCCGCCTAAACCGAACAAACCGAACCGATCCGCCGTATTTTGGATGGATGCGTAATAATGAGCGGATGGTTGCGGATTAATTTTTTCCAATCCGCCTAGTTTTGGACGAATGGTGGATTTGAAGTTCCTTTAGCCGCAACCGAGCCACCAAACCGCGAGCACCCCTAGTAATTTATAAGACTTTGTGTTTTCAATTTGTTTAAATATTATATTTATATTTTCAATTGAAAAAATTTTAAATATTCTGTTGAATATATTCTGTTGAAAAAGAGTTTTCAACTTGAATATATTTTTTGAATTAAAAAAATAAATGTATTATTTATCTATATTTCTTGATTTTTGAATCTAACTCTAAAAATAATAAATAGAAAATATGATGCATGCTGGTTGATTTTTGTTTTCAAAAACAGATATAGATGTAACAATACAGAGACATACAATTTTTACTACTGTTCTATTTATGGTTTTGATGGTTTTAATTGTTTTTATATTTTAAGAACCACAGATTGTAATACTTTATGTGGATGAGGCATGCTATGATTGTAATATGTGGATGAGGCATATTGTGATTGTAATATTCAGTTTCAAACTTTCTTTCTTTGGATGAGGTATGCAGTGTTGTAATACTTTTTTAAGTCATTGACTGTAATACCTTATTTTATTTTATTTTTTAAGGAAGTGCACAAGTTGAATTATATTGAAACTTTATAAAATTTTAAACCACCAAACCGATTCACATCCATCCGCTAATCCGCTCAATCTACATTCGCTGGATTGGCGGACAAATGAAGATTGATTTTCTCCAATCGACCAATTTGGCGAACGGATGGTGAATTAGAGGTTCCATGGCCACAACCAACCCGCACCCACCCCTAGTGCCTAATGATAAAATTCGGGGTTCATGCCACATGATATTGTGAGAGTTGCACAAATTAGATCAACTTTTAAAAAATTCCACTAAAACCAAAAAATTTATAAACTACCTTAAAATTGATTTTCATTTTTATTTAATTTTTTTTAATTGAAAAAAAAAGAGTTAGTCCAAAAATATTTTTAAAATAAAAAAAAAACTAAAAAAAAAGATATTTATTTTTTTTTAAAAAAAAACATAAAAAGGTATGCCCAAATGAAATAAGGGAAATTTCAAAAAAGTGAAAGATAAAAAAAATAATTTCAAAATAATAAAAATAAAAGTTTTGTTACATAAATTTATTATTAGGGCCTTTTTTTGGTGTTTTTTTATTGATAAATCTCATTTAGAGGGTTCTAACTCAATAAGTTTACCAGGGAAAATTATAACCTAAGTAGTCCCATATATTTATACTTTTATTCCATGAGGTCTTTTTTTCCTGATTTATACTGTTTGTTGGACTATTATACCCTTATGTCTATTATTGATATGTATTATATAGAAAAAGGATATACACATTTCCTTTTTGTTGCTACCTTTATTTTGGTAGTTACAATTATTTACGTTTTTCTTTTTGATCAATTTCATTCACATTTGTGGTATTATTTCATTGTGCTAGGGCTTCGAAACTCTTTATTTGATAGGGTTTAGAAACTTTAATTTACACAGTGGTGAAATAATATTATGTTCCTCCATTGTCACTTTGTGTTCAAAGTTCTGTATTCGTCTATTGTTACTCTGTGTTCAAAACTTATGTTTTCCCATTGTTGTAAGTCAAAACTCTGTTTATAAGTCAATTTTGTTACAAACATATTCTTCAAATGTGGGTTTGATTTGATTTGGATTGGTAAAATGGTGAAATTGCATAAATTATTAATGATAGTGATAATGATAAAGATGATGATGAAGATGGAGATGTGGATAATATTTTTTTGTTTTTAAAGTGATTGAGTTTTTTTTTTTTTTTTTGGATTTCTAATTTTATTATTGCCATTGTTTCTATTTTTTTGTCAATCAGTGTGAATGTTCACATTTAACATTGTTTAAAAGTCTGAAAAATAAGTGTTGAAATATAGATATGGACATAATTATATATTTTGTAATATGTGAATGTTCACATGTTATTGGTTATTTGTTACTGTACTTATTGTTTGAACAATCATTTTTTGTTACCATTAAATAATTGAAATAGTCATTTTTTTCTTTCAATTTTGTTTCGTATTTCAATGTGCATGTTTACATTGGTACGAATTTAGTTTTTCTAAGGTTAGTTGTATATTAATTGTAAATTGTGAACATTCACATTGTATTTAGGTATAAATTTTTTTTTTTTTCAAGTTTTTTCAAAAGATAATTATATATATATATATATATATTTTACTATGCTTGTTGGTTGACAATCATTTTTGTTACCATTGAACAATAGAATTGTCGATTTTTACTTTTTTCAATTTTATTTTATGTTTTCACATTGTAGTGTGAATATTCACATTGGTATGAGTTTAATTTTTTTTAAAACTAATTGTATAATAATTATAAATTATGAACATTCACATTGTATTTTGGTATAAGTTTTATTTTTTCAAAAGTTAATTGTATGTTTTTTATTTTTGTTACTATGCTGGTTAGTTGATCAATCATTTTTGTTACCATTGAACAATTGAAATAGTCGATTTTCACTTTTTTCAATTTTGTTTTATGTTTTCATGTTGCAGTGTAAATTTTTACATTGATATGAGTTATTTTTTTAAGACTAGTTGTATGTTAATTATAAATTGTGAACATTCACATTGTACTTTAGTATGTGTTTTGTTTTTTCAAAAGTTAGTTGGTATATTTGTTGTTTACTGTGAACATTCACATTGTATTTTGATTTTTATTCAAATTTTTTGTTGTGTTATTTTTAAAATTTTCAAATTATTAAAAGGTTCAAAATTCATAATTTGAGATTTTTTCGATGGAATGCGGGAGAGATTTTCTCCACGGAATAAGGGAAAGTTTTTCTCTTTAAAATAAGAGAGATTTTCTCCATAAAATAAGGGACTATTGTTATGTATTAATTTCAAAATAGAAACATGTGCAAAAAATTAGAAATGATGATTCGGTCATATTACATTAAATAGGACTTAATGGAATATTAAAAAAGAATATGGGTTAATGAAATAAAACACTTAGAAAGAGGATTTATCTATAAATAACTTTTTTTTTAAGGTCCCTAATATTACAATTTTAGGAGATAAATTGCATTCCAAACTTTCAAACTACCTCAGGTCCCTCAAAAACATGCATTTCCTCCCTCCAAAATTATTAGACCAAAATATCTTTGCATTTTACATTCAGTCTAACGTCTTTCACTTTTTGAAATTTTTTAAAACTTAAAAATTGAATAACTTTTTATTTAGATGTCCAATTTCAACAAAAATTATATTTTTGGAATGCTCTCCTCAAGATCTATCAAATAAGATCTATGATGAATATAAAATTCAAAACAAAACAAAAATTGACAAAATTTCACTGAGTTAAAAATCAACATGAAAGTAAATTTCTTTGACTACATTTGTAGAGAAATTTTAGAGAAAATCAATTGTGTTAGAAAAAGATCAACATGCAAGTAAATTTCTCCAACTATATTTATAGAGAAATTTTATATGCAAGTCAAATTGCAAGTATGTGATGGCCAAAAAAGATCAACATGACAAAGAAACTTCAGAGAAAATCAAATATTTTAGAGAAATAAATATGCAAGTGTGTAATGTGTCCAGTGAAAATCAAATACACGAGAGTAAATTTCTCTGACTACATTTGCAGAGAAATTTTATGTGCAACTCAAAGAAATTCATATGCACAAGAGAGTATTAAGTGTGTAAAGTATAAAATGCCTAGAGAAACATCTTAGAGAAATTCCACACAACTAGAGAAATCGTAAGTGTGTATGTGTGTGTGTGTGTGTGTGTGTGTGTGTAATGCCTAGAAAAAATCAACATGCTAGAGAAGTACTAGATGTGTGATAGCCAAAGAAATTCCACACATTAATATACACATACATGAACACACAAACACACTCAAAGAAATTCCAAGAAACATAGAGAAAAATAAAGACACAAAGAAATTTCGCTTAGACACACTAAGACACATAAAATCTTATGTTTTAAAACACATACACACACACACACAAAGAAGGCAAAGTCAGAAAATTTTTGTTGAGAGACAAAGAAAAACAAAAAAAATAGAGAAATTTCGCTCAAGCACATAAAGACACATAATATTTTATGCTTCAACACCAAAATAAATAAATAAAAAATAAAACAGAGATTTTGATTTTCAACATATATGAAGAAAATAATAGGTAGAGAGAAAAAGAAGAAGAGATAAGATGAGAGAGATCAGATTTAAAACTCTTATATCAGATTTTTTACTATTCCTTACTATTCTTCATCATCTTCGCTTGCTGTACTTTCTCTTGTGAGATTGTTGTTCTTCGGCGACCATAAATTTTGCATTTAGTTATTGTTTTCTTCGATTATTTTCGAAGTCGTGTTCCATGTCAAAGAATAAGGAGATGGTGGATTTTGGTTTTAAGGTTTAGGAATGCAAAGATCAAAGAAATGGATGGAAAAGAGAGCCAAATATGTATAGAGAGAAGAGAGACCTAAATATGTAGAAAAAGAAGAAAGAAGAGAGAAGAAAAAAGACAGAAGAGAGAAAAGTAAGGGTAAAATTAACATTTTTTTTTAATAAAACTGAAGCAAAAGATATAAGGTATTTTATCTAACATAAAAAAATAAAAATAAAAACATTATAAGGGGTTGTTTGGGGTGTCCTAAATAAGTGCACTTTTTGTCTTTTTGGACTAAAAAGTTGAGGAACAAAATATGGATATTTAGGTTAACTTTTTGACTTTTTATGAAAAAATATGTATTAAAAAATTGTATAAATAAGTATGTAAGAGAAGATAGTGAAGTAGGCCGTACAAGTTGGGTAGTGCAGTCAGCTGGGTAAGAGATGGGAAAAGATTGCCTCCTCTTCAAGTTTTAATTGGACAGTGTTGTTCGGTCCGTGGGGGTCCACCACGGGTCCCGTTTTTCTAATCGAAACCGTTAATATGTAAAACTCGTCAAGTAATATATGCTTGTAAAAAATCACGTTGATTGGATATCGATAGCTATCTGATTGTGTTAATTTTTTTTGTCAACTGTTAACTATAACGCCATCTATTTTTTATACAAAACTGATTTGATCATCTAGTGAGCGATATTCGATAGACGTGATTTTTCACAAGCATGTACTAGACGAGTTCTACATATTGAACGATTCGGATTATCAAAACAGGACCCATTGTGAGCCCCCAAAGGCCCAACTTTACCATCCAACTTAGTGAATATACACATGTAATTTTTTTTTTTTTCCTTTCACTGTCTTTGGTTTGACGTCAGCCCCTAGAGTGGCATGAAGTTGATTTATATTTTAATATTATGTATATTTTTTTTTTTGTGAATAGTGATAACTTTTTAACATTTTTGGTAATTTTTTGGTTTTTTGATTTTTTTTAAAATTCCCAAACCAGCCTTAAATCTCTCTTATTACCCAAAGTTAAAAAACAATGTTAAATTAAGGGGTTGTTTGAGATGTCCTAAATAAGTGCATTTTTTGACTTTTTAGACTAAAAAGTTGAGAGAAAAAAAATGGTTGTTTGGGATAACTTTTTGACTTTTTATGAAAAAAATATGTATTAAAAAATTGTATAAATTACTGTATATGAGAAGATTAGGATAAAATAGGCTGTACGGTGGGATAAATTAAGGGACAGGTGTAGAGTATAGGCTAAGAGATGGTTCTCTCCTTTTCGGGCATTGAATTGGACGGTGTTGTTCAGCCTGCGGGGGCCCACCACGGGTCCCGTTTTACTAATCGGAACCGTTTAATGTGTAGAACTTATTAAGTACTATGTACTTGTAAAAAATCACGTTGATCAATTATCGATAGCTATCTGATCGGATTATTTTTTTTCAACCGTTAATTATAACACCATCCATTTTTTATACAAAATTGATTTGATCATGTAGTTAGCAATATCCGATTAACGTAATTTTTAAAATGCATTTAGTACTCGACAAGTTCTACACATTAAACGGTTCAAATTATCAAAACGGAACCCATGATGGGCTCCCACGAGCCGAACAGCACCGTGTTGTTTGTGCACCTGTGCAATTTTTTCCAAAAACGTTTGTGCGCCTGTGCAATTTTTTCCAAAAACTCAGCAAAAGTCTGTGAGACATTAGACTGAGTTGTAATAATTTTCGTGTAAAATTAATTTATTTTTTTAATAATGATAACTTTTTAATTTTTTTAATAATTTTTTAACTTTTTGAATTTTTTTTAACATCCCAGGCCTAATTTTTCCAATTTATTATAATGTCATTATTTAAAATTATTTTATCCACCCACGACTTTTGGGTACTAAAGCCTCGTTTGGCAAGTGACTTTTTTAACCAAAAAGTTAAAAAGTCACTAAAAAAATCAAAAAACCAACAATTCATACCAAAAAATCAAAAAATTTATTTTCTCTCTACTTTTTACACATATTTTCGTAAAAAATTAAAAAATCATTCTAAATATATTAATATTTTTTAACTCCTATTTTAATCAAATAATTAAAAAATTATTAAATTAACATATCCAAAGATCCAACCCACATTTTGAACACACAACGGAACTCAACAAGCCACTGAACAATTTGCTGACTAGATGAGGGCTATCGAGCCGTATAAACACACACAAAGGCTATCCGATCAACATTTGTACCCCAAAAAAAATCCAACCTGTTTCTCTCTCAATCAATGGATTACAGAGAGCGAACCTAACAGAACAACCCGCCAAAATGAATTATCTATTGGTGCCTCTCTCTCTCTCTTCATCTGCTCCGATATACAATAAACTGCATAAACCAATCTCCAAAACCCTTTTCCATAAATCATAGGGAAAGAAAACATGGCATGCACTGGAGTGCTGGTTATTGCTACACCACCACTACAATCAACCACAAAATCTAAGGTATACACTCCTACTTCTTGCTCTTTGGATTGCTCTTCATCATCATCTTCATCTTCATCTACTGAACCTGAAATTACTAAGAAATTTAGATACAGCAGGGCCTCTCCTTCTGTGAGATGGCCCCATCTCAAACTCACCGATACCCATCACAATTCACCTCCTTCCCAATTCATTGTTGCCTCTCCTCCGCCGACCCATGTCGTCGACGATGTGAATCTTCTGGTAAAAACCAAAGATTTCGAGGAAACCCAGAACGGGGATGCATTGGAGTCTCTGAATGCTAATGATGAAACCCTAGAGATTTTGGGTAGGCCTAGCAGGACTAGGGCAAAGAAAATGACCAAATTAGCCTTGAAGAGGGCTAAAGATTGGCGACAGAGGGTTCAATTTTTAACAGATAGGATTTTACAGTTGAAATCAGAGGAGTTTGTAGCCGATGTGTTGGATGATCGGATCGTGCAAATGACTCCCACTGATTTCTGTTTTGTAGTGAAATGGGTCGGGCGATCGAGTTGGCAACGCGCTCTTGAGGTTTACGAGTGGTTGAATCTTCGGCATTGGTACTCTCCTAATGCCCGAATGCTAGCAACAATTTTGGCTGTGCTAGGCAAGGCCAATCAAGAAGCCTTAGCTGTGGAAATTTTTTCCAGGGCAGAGCCTGGGGTGGGTAACACTGTCCAAGTTTACAATGCAATGATGGGTGTCTATGCTCGGAATGGTCGGTTCAATAAGGTTCAGGAAGTGTTTGATATAATGAAGCAGAAAGGGTGGGAACCAGACCTTGTGAGTTTCAATACTTTGATAAATGCACGCCTCAAATCGGAGTCCATGGTACCAAACTTGGTGATTGAGCTTCTAAATGAAGTGAGAAAGTCAGGTCTTCGACCTGATATAATTACTTACAACACACTTATAAGTGCTTGTTCCCGCGAGTCCAATTTGCAGGAAGCGGTAAAGGTTTACAATGATATGGAGGCATACAAATGCCAACCTGATTTATGGACATATAACGCCATGATTTCAGTTTATGGACGATGTGGCCGGTCTAGCAGGGCTGAACGGCTTTTTAAGGAATTGGAGTCAAAAGGGTTTTTACCAGACGCAGTAACGTATAATTCTCTACTCTATGCATTTGCTAGAGAAGGGAATATAGAGAAGGTACAGGAAATCTGCGAAGATATGGTGAAAATGGGGTTTGGAAAGGATGAGATGACATATAACACGATCATCCACATGCATGGGAAGAATGGGCGGCATGATTTAGCTTTACAACTTTACAGAGACATGCAATCATCAGGCCGAAGTCCTGATGTGGTCACATATACCGTTCTTATTGATTCACTCGGGAAAGCAAATATGATGGAAGAGGCTGCTGACGTGATGACAAAGATGCTTAATGCAGGTGTTAAACCCTCTTTGCGGACTTACAGTGCATTAATTTGTGGGTATGCAAAGGCTGGAAAGCGAGTGCAAGCTGAAGAGACGTTTAATTGCATGCTGAGGTCTGGTATTAAACCAGATCATTTAGCATATTCAGTTATGCTGGATGTCCAATTGAGGTCTAATGAGACCAAGAAGGCAATGGCCTTTTATCGTGAAATGGTGCGTAATGGTTTCACTCCGGATCAATCCCTTTATGAGGTTTTGCTTCATGCACTCGGAAAAGAGAACAAAGAGGAAGATATTCAAAAAGTGGTCAAGGATATGGAAGAATCGTGTGGTTTGGATCCACAAATCATTTCATGTATTCTTGTCAAGGGGGAATGCTATGATCATGCAGCTAAATTGTTGAAACAGGCTATCATGCAGGGTTATGATTTGGACCATGAGAGCTTATTGACTATTTTGAGTTCATATAGTTCATCAGGAAGATACTTAGAAGCACTGCAATTGCTAGATTCTGTGAGAGAGCATGCACCAAGATCCCATCAATTGATAACCGAAGCTGCGATTGTTATTCATTGTAAGGCTCATCAATTGGATGCTGCCTTGGATGAATACAGTAAAACTAGGGGGTTAAGTAAATTTCATGGGAGTCCGTCCATGTACGAGTCCCTTATTAAATGCTGTGAAGAGACTGAACTGTTTGCCGAAGCTTCTCAGGTGTTCTCCGACATGACATTTAATGGAGTAGAACCTTCTCAGAATCTCTGTGAAAGTATGGTGCTTATGTATTGTAAAATGGGCTTCCCCGAGACAGCTCATCATTTGGTTGATCAGACGGAAGCAGAGGGCAGTCTATTTGATGATATCTCCATTTATGTTTTGCTTATTGAGGCTTATGGCAAGTTGAAGCTACTTCAGAAAGCTGAGAGTTTGGTGGGGAT